>BSBK01014750.1:2500-40464 GCA_027943335.1 Chamaecyparis obtusa | reverse complement strand
AAACCCTGATTAAATGGAAAGTCCCAGTGGAGATGGTACCCACAAATATGTACTAAAGCATAATGTCCCTGTTAAGAGATGTAGCCCTGTTAGGAGTTGATTGTTACATAGTACATTTCCTTGGTAGAGGATTACAAAAACCTTATTAGGGGCATACAAAACACCTAGTTAAAGGTGGTGAGTACACTACTCTTACAATCAATACTATCCCAAAATAGATCACAAAAGGGGAACAATACAAGAACTTATCTTGCTTAGATAGTTCCAATTGTAGCTCGGCTTCTTACTAATCTCACATCTGATTTTATAAATTTTGTCATCTATATCTCATTCATATTTTTTTTCTCTTTCACAAGAGCAGTCTATATTTATACAAAATTAGCCTTCTGGTCGGCTCCACAATTGTCATACAAAACATAATATAAACTTGTGCAAAATATATATATGGAGTTGGCTCTCTAATATCACCAAAGAGTTGGCATTTTAATTTATTTACAAGTCTTAGCACATTACCATATCCATTATGCTTTCCTTGATTATCACAACTGTTCATGTACCCTGATATACTATTTTACTGTCTTCACACCCCTTCCCAACATTGTATCTTGCACACCTATTATCCAAAACTTATGCAATCTTAATTGGGGCATGTACATATCCCAAAATACCTCCAATTAACTTCACAAGCCATAATACCTTGTATGTGTTCATCGCTATCCAAAACTATGGCACTGTACCCTATTTTCCTGATTCTCGACTTAGTCATTTTCATGACTGTGAATCTAGTAGCAATCTCCACAATATGTGATCATACTATCATAAGTGTTTCTATAAATGACAACCCTTAGAGGATTTCCAGTACTCTAAAACATCACATGCCAACAATATCTCCCTTTGGCATTGATGGAAACATTTAGGTGTTACAGAGCACTTCTCTTCTTCTCTTTTTCTTCCTCTCCCTTTGACATCAATGGCAAAGGTTATTCTCAAAATTTCAAAACTAAAGCATAGGTGGCCTAGTTCTTGCTTACCAGATTTAAGACATCATGGAAAGATGTTTCCAAGGTCTTAATCTCCTCAACCCATGAACTTAACAGTAACTCACTGACATAGATTAACCCATTTAGTGCATATGATGTTGTCTCTACTACTTTAAGCTTAGTGAGAGTAGATACTGTCATTGAACTTTCAACCTTTATCATCTCAGAGAGACGAGTCTCCAATATTGAGAGCTTGGGAGTTAATAGGTGTCTTAGCGAACCAAATATGTCTGCAACTCTCCCTTTCTCCATTTCAAGTATCCTTATTTTATCTAGTAATCTAGATGTCTCCTTGTCAATTTCTTCCATAGTTTGTGAAGATGACTCACAACTATCCATTATCCTGTCAAGACTGACCCTGTCTTTTGCTATGGCCTCCTCAACATTTTTCAAAAATTTGTAGGGATTTATGCAATGGCTATATAGCTTCCTACCTTGTGCTATAGAACTCTTAGCCTTGAGAGTGGTAGCCCTTAGGATGTCTAAGTCCCATGAGATGGACTTGTGAACTTCACACAACTTCTTTTCTAGGAAGTTCCTTTCGGCCTTTTCTTCTACTATTTTTAGCAATGAGTCAAAGTGACTATCAAAGGTATCCAATACTTTGCCAAGATTTTCAGTTTCATCCTTGTCTTTTAGAATAATAGGAGAGGGGAGTAGCAAATTTATTGTTTCTAAAGCCCGACCCATTATCTTGGCTCTCTTGTCTCCTTTTTGAGCTAATCTCTCCTTAGCTTTGGAAAAGGAAATGAATGAGAGTTTCATTAGTTCACCCTCATCCATGCTATCCACATCATAACTTACTAGTTTGGCCACACTTTCCAACAATAGAGATGAATCTAATCTATCTTTAGTAACCTCCTTTATTTTAGGTTTCTCTTCTTCTTGCTGTAATTCTTCTTCTGGTACTTTTTCTTTTGATTTCTCTTTTGATTTACCTTCTTCTATTTGTTCCTGATCTTCTATCTCCATTACACTATCCATTTTGTCCATAAATGGATGACTTATGTCCTACGAAGTGTCAAGGCTAACAAGCACACCAGTGACAAAGAAGTTTGGTTGCAAGTTAACTTGAGCACTCACATCTATTTCCTTTGAGCTTTCTCCTAAACCCAAGGATATAGGTCTAGTAGACTTAGGGGGTGACACCTTTTTGGCCATGTAACACATTAGAATTTCATCTAATGTCTTTTGTGTATCTTTGATTACCTCATCATATCTTCTAGCAATAATCTTGACTAGTCTGGTTTTTGTTCTTAGTAGAGGCTTTTGTGCCTTTATGATTCTTTCTCTTTCCTATAGAGACACAACTAGTAACATATCATCAATAGTTTTGTTCCTTATGTTTTCATCTTTAGAATGTGCTAACTATTTTCAAATTTCCAGTTTTCTATACAGATCTTTGGGAATACTTGCTTCAATTTCCAACAAATTCTTTTTGAAGATTAAAAGGTGCTCAATGAGAGTATCTTCAATAAATTCTTGCTCATTAGGACTATATCTTTCATAATATCTATTTACAGATATCAGATTTCCATCCTTGATAACCCTTTTCTGTAATGCTTTCATATCAGGTTTCCACAAGGTTTGACTCTTGTGGATTATTTTCTCTTCCTCTTTTCCTATTGTCTTTTCTTCCTTTTTCTTCTCTTTTCTTTTGTTTCTTTCTTCCTTGGACTTATCTATTTACCTGTCATTGTAGATTTTCTAGGGACAATTTTAGGCATAACTTCTTGATTTTTTTATCTTCTAGCTTGATTGGGTCCATTTATGTCACCTTTAGTTCTTTGTTCATTATTCTTGTTATTTCATATGTGTAACTCCTCAATGCATAGTCTAGCTTGAGTGAGTTCACCTTTGATGATCTGATTGCAATTATCCAATTCCTGATATTTATCTTTGTAATGGTCAAGTTTAGTCTTCATATTATCTATCTGAAGGTTGGCTTGCTTTAGTGACTCTTCAACTTTAATTCTTTCATCCTTCTCCTGCTGAATCTCCTTGATCATCAAGATATTGATTTGTTCTTTTTCTTGCTCTAGCATCTTTACCTTGTCTGATGTATCATTGTCAGAACTTTCTTTGATTTTCTCCATAAGGTCTTGTCTCTGATCTTTTACAGTCACCAATTGTTCTTTAAGTTTCCTCATGAAACCTTCTAGTCTTCTTAATTTGAATTTTAGTTCACCATTTTCAGCTTTCATCTTATCTGGATCTTCAAGTATAGCTTCAAAGTTTATTTGTAAATCTTCTGAATCCATTCCGATCTCTCTTAAGTTGTTAAGCTTTCTCTCAAAGGGCCAAAAGCTTCGATACCAATTGTTACGACACAGGAGGCTCTTAAACAATGTCATGAATCCCGAGGGGAGTGCTGACCATTTTTCCAACATATATATATATATATATATATATATATATATATATATATATATATATATATATATATATATATATATATATATATATATATATGTGTGGTGTGCACACACACACACACAAACACACATGTGTGTGTGTGTGTACATATATATATGTACATCTATGTATATATATGTACATATATATATATATATATATATATATATATATATATATATATATATATATATATATATATATATATATATATATATATATATATATATATATATCTGTGCACACACACACACACACGTGTGTGTGTGTGTGTATGTATATATATGTACATATATATATATATATGTATATATATGTACATATATGTACATATATATATATATATATATATATATATATATATATATATATATATATGTACATATATATATATATATATATCTATATATATATATGTACATATATATATATATATGTACATATATATATATATATATGTACATATATATATATATATGTACATATATATATATATGTACATATATATATATATATGTACATATATATATGTACATATATATATATATGTACATATATATATATATATATACATATATATACATATATATATATATATATATATATATATATATATATATATATATATATATATATATATGTACATATATATCTATATATGTACATATATATGTACATATGTGTGCGTGTGTGTGTGTGTGTGTGTGTGTAGACACACACACACATATATATCTATGTGTGTGTGTGTGTGGCTATATATATATATATATATATATATATATATGTATATATATATATATATGTATATGTATATATATATATATATATATATATATATATATATGTATATGTATATATATATATGTATATGTATATGTATATATATATATATATATGTATATGTATATGTATATATATATATATATATGTATATGTATATGTATATATATATATTATATATGATGCAAACTTATTGGGAATAACATTTTGTTGCTTTCTTTGGGTTCAATTAACTTCATCCTTACTACAGTGTAGCACAATAAATAGTAACTAACTCCTACATTTCTAGGATCAACAATCACCAAAGATATCTCATGCACAACAAATGTATACATGAGAGAAAATACTTACTTGAAAGTAGATATCGATATATGTACATAAATGTATGTGTAACTTAATTAATTACACTTACCAATTTTAACCATCTTGAAGTATGGTCATAATCAGTAGAAATCAAAGGAATGCAATCAATTTTTTTATCTTCATCTCCATTAACTTCTGACCAGTAACAACAAGTGGCACAAAATTTTATGCACCTACATATGTACATTCATGGTTGATGCATTCTAAATAGTTTTCAACAATGTAGTGAGAAAAAAACACATGATTACTCCCTAGTGTACAATGTCTAATTGTGATAATTGTTGGATTATGGAGAGGGGAGGTGAATCAGTTATCTTGATCACATATACCTTAAAATAATTTTCTTTGATTAACTTGGTAAAAACTCAGTAAAAACATAGTTCACTATTTATTGACAATAGTAAATAAACTATATCAATCAGTATATCATTCACATGAATTGTTCACAATATTTAACACCAATATTTAAAGTGGAAACCTAGCTTTGGGAAAAACCATTGTGTTAATTATCACCCACTAATAAAAATAGTCTTCTCAAATACGTTTGGTTACTTGAGCCAATCCGGTTGAAGATAACAATATACACCATTAGGTGTGACCTAGTCAAGGGATTTACCTTATATCTTCTAGGATCTTCACCTTGTTAGGAGTGGCCTTGTTAGAGGGCTTTAAATATTCTTTAGAATGTCATCTTTCTCAAGGATTTACAATAAGACTGTTAAGTCCACTATGTTAATAGACTTCTCTATTATAAATTCTAGTAAGAAATAGTAATAAAATTGACTTTTAGATATGCAACTATCTTTTCATGCATCAAATCCATGTGCGCTCTTCAATATTCACTTCAATTCTTCATTATCCATTGGCATCAATAATTTATCAAATTACTATTTTCCCACTTGAAATCTTTATGTTCCTCGTTCTCTCTAGTAGTCAGTAACCCTTCAACTATTCATTTTTCCAACCATTTGTCCATATAAGATCATCCTTTATATATAGACAATTTTTTCCTCTAAATCTCATCTATTACATTTTCCTTTAATCAATCTTAACCATTCATTTCATTATTCCTTGAAATTAGATTTTGCTAACATGTTTCCTTTTCACCTAGGAACTTGAATTTTTCTTGAATCTTAATCCATCTCTTTTTGCAGCTTAGATCTTGCTATAGATATTCATCTTGAGTTTTCATAACCGTAGATCTATTATAACTAATGCTCCTCATCATCATGATCATTCAACTCAACATAGGTAATCATCAAATATCAATTCCATCCTTATTTAATACCTTTTTCCTTGGTCAGTGTTCTTCACTTAGAATTTTGGTTAAATTTGTTGGGTGCCTTAATCTTTCTGCTTTATCGAGTGACCTTATTTTTCTCTTTACCTTATCGAGTGACTTTTCCTTCTCAGTAGCCAAAATAAATTATCTTAACAAGTTATCAAATCTTCATCGCCATGCTTTACTGATTAGTATAATCATATGTTAGGTAGAAAACAATTATATCAACATAATCAAATCATTGTCCAAGCTGTATCAGTTTCCCATTTAAGTTCTACAACTTATTAACTTCTCATTTCTTCTTCTCCTTTACTCATTCATCTTATATCATTATTGAATGATATGGAAACATAATATAAATTAGAAATCAATTTCTTGACATCAATGACAAGACTATAACATCTAACCTTTATACTATCATCATATATACCTAATACTGGTTAGTCGTTATCATCATCAACTCCATTAGATAATCAATCTCCAACATTATTATTAGTTATGGTAACAATCCCCCTCTTTGGCATTGA
This sequence comes from Chamaecyparis obtusa, assembly GCA_027943335.1. Classification (NCBI taxonomy): domain Eukaryota; kingdom Viridiplantae; phylum Streptophyta; class Pinopsida; order Cupressales; family Cupressaceae; genus Chamaecyparis; species Chamaecyparis obtusa. The sequence goes on along the minus strand of BSBK01014750.1, from coordinate 34,057 downwards.
TGGAAACACTAACAAATTTAGTGTTCAATTGATGATGGTACACTCCATTGTCATTCATATTTTACTCCCTATGAGTAGTAACTTCTTCTATTCTGATCTTCCATCTATAGTCAATCTCTCTCTATCTGTAACACTTTCCATCCTGATTCTATCAACTTTCTCTTATTCATCTTCCTCATGTTATATTATTCTCCCTCTTTCAGTAAACATCTCCTTATTTGTGTTCTTCTAATTTGTCTCATTATTCTCCCTTACCATATTCATATGTTCATCAATAATCTCCCCCCGCATCAATTGACATATTCTCCCTCTTTGACAACAATTCCAAAGAAACATAAACTTCTCAAATATACCTCAAGTATATAGATTTTCATTGTAGTCAAAAACTTCCTTTTTCACAACATCAGGTTTCACCTAAAGAGTGAACACTAGCATCAACTCACAAGATAGATATTATATTGATTCCTTTAATTTATGCAACATGCATCTTTCCTTAATGTATATTGGATAGGGGAAGAAACCCTAACTTACCTTAGAGATACTCAAAATCATCCTTCGATAAGGGTTTTGTTAATATTTCAGTTATCTACTCTTTAGAATTCACATACTCTAATGTTATCCTATACTTTCTCTCTCAAGTAGTGATACTTAATAGATATATGCTTTGATATGTTAATAACACTGTTATTATCATAATAAATTATAATTGGATCTGTAATCTCTTGATGCATACCTTCTAGTAGTTTTTTTATCCATGCAATGTTAGAAAAATTCATAGCTATTGCCACATACTAAACTTCAGTAGTAGATTGTGAAATACAACTCTATTTCTTGCTTAACCATGTCACTAACCTTTCTCCTAAAAAGAAATCTTCACCACTAGTGCTTATCCTATCATCAACATTTCGTATAGAATCAACATCAATATATACCTTAAGATCAAAGTTTCCTCGTCTTGTGTATAATATCTATTAGAATCTTCAGTCCCTTTCAAATATTTGAACATCCTCTAAACTACAAACACATGTGTTTCCCTAGAGTTTTCTAAAAACATTGAAACAATAGCAACTGAATATGCAATGTCAGGTCTACTATGGACAACATATTATAACTTTGATGAAATACAACTAATTGAGAACATGATTGAAGAACTACAAGTGATTGGAGATCACCGAGCACTGAAGTGTTATGTAAGATAATTGAATTAGTTTTATGTTGCAATTGATGTCAACTAGTTTTGACAGTACTTATCATGGTAGTTGCAAATATCTAACACATCTGTAGAAGAGAAGAGAAAGATGAAGAACTAAGATATCTACATTGAGGAAGATGGATATGACAGATGAGGATAAGAAATACTCTTGGTAACTTATTGATGAGTCTATGAACTCATATTGTTGACTTCATTATGTTGCATTAATCTATTATGGAGATAGAAGCAAAATGTTACAAAGAAGTGTGGTTAGTTAATGAAGCATTCCAGTATACATCGAGCAGTGCAGTGTATATCGAGCACAGTATAAACTAAGCTTGTGTTCACTGATGCATTTCTTTGTTAATTGAGTATGAACAAAAGAACTAAATGATTAGTTTAGCTGATAATATTGATGAGCTAGCAAGATGGAAGATAAAGTTTTTTATAAGATCAACGGCTAGCAAAATTCAAGGAAGATCTAATGAATGGAATCAAAACATATTACTGACACAACTGCTAAGGAAAGATTAAGCAACAAAATCAATGAAGGAGATTAAGCGACAAAATCTAATGGATGAAAATAAAATGGTTTACTTGTCTATTTAAGAGACTAGGGTTTCATAGTGAAAAGAATGTCAGAGGAAGGAAACTGCAGAGATATCGAGTGAACAAGATTCATGCATGCCTGATCAAACTTGTTAAAGGAGAACCAAACTGTAGAGTTAACCGAGCGTTAGAGAGCTTTTACCGAGGGACAGTAAGTTATTGAATGTTGATGAATTGAATAGGAATATTGATCAGAGGATTTTATGAGCTTAAGAATAGATATGAAAATCTACAAATCAAGTTGTATTGTATTCAGATCACCTATTGTTATAGTTTAACCATTGTAATCAAATAAAATCTCTTAACCGAGTAGACTTGAAAGTCTTATATGCCATTCATAGAATGTACATTGTTATCCTATCAACCCCATAGTGAATGTTGGTTGGATGATAACTATTAGTGTTAAATCCTCTACCAAGGTCACACCTTATAGTGTGTTTTGTAACCTTTAACAGGGTTGGCTCTTCATCGAGCTCACTTTAGAAGAGTGAAAATATTTTGGGTTACTAGTCCCAGGTGGTTTTTCCCTTAACAGGGGTTCCATGTTAAATCTTTTGTGTTATGTGTTTATTGTGGTGATATTTTGATTGTCATACTTTACATATTGCATATATGATTTGGTTAGTAATCACTATGAGCAATTAATTGGTAATCGACAAAAGCACAAATAGTTTAGTATTATCATTTACCGAGCTGCAGAATAAGCTGAATTTGTTTTGAAGTTTTACATTTTGTATTTGGGACTGTGGATAATTGATTCACCCCCCTCTCAGTTATTCTAACAATTGGTCTCAGAGCGTTGGTTTCTTGGAATAAATTTTTAAGGACTTCACCAAAAAGATCACAAAATGTATAAGAGGGAAGTGCCAAAGTTGAACAAGGATAATTTCACAATATGGCAAAGCCAAATGAAACTACATATATCTAGAATTGGGAATTCTACCCTCACCCTATTGGAGAATGGCTACTTAGCACTGCCTACAAGACCTTCGACTCTTGACTAGTTAATAGATAGACATGAGCACAATGTCAGCATGATGGAGATTGATGCTGCTCTTACATATGCTGAATTTGAAGATGTCAAGGATTGTGCTACCTCAAAGGTAATGTGGGATAAACTTACTCTGGTTTACAATGGTGATACAAATGTCAAAAGAGCCAGAGTTGAAAGTTTAAGAGGAAGATTCGATGATATAAAAATAAAAGGAGAGAATATAGTGCAATACACAAATTGAATAAAGGAAGTAGTTAATGCTATCAGAGGATCTGGTGGTGTCATTTCTAAAGAAACAGTTGTAAGAAAAATTCTAAGAACCCTATTGCATGTTTATGCTATTTGAATATCTGCAATACATGAAATGAGGTCTGCACCTGGCAGTATTCTCACTCTTGATAGTCTGATCGGTAAGCTTACAAGTTTTGAACCGAATAACTTTGATAATAGTGTTGTACTGTCTGTTGAGTCTACTTTCATGACTTCTCTGAAGATTGGTAAATCTAGTAGTAGAAGCAATAATGATGATAATGATAGTAATAGTGATGATGACCTTGATGAGCTTGAAGCTCTTATGGCCAGGAGATCACCTAAAGGAAAAGGTAGATATAGAGGTAAATTACCTTTAGCATGTTTTAACTGCAAAGAAGTTTGTCAAATTGTTGTTAGATGTCCAAACAAGAAAGAAGATGATAGAAACAAGGATTGATCTAGTAAAGGAAGCTATAGGAGAAGAAACAATAGGAGTTACCAACACTACAACAAAGACAACCGAGACAACAATGATAAAGGCAAGAAGGTATGTTACATTTCTGAAGATAATGATACTGAGACTAACACAGATGATGATGTTGAACTAGTGTTTGTTGCAATGAAGGATGAGTTTGAGGAAGAAGAAAGGTATGTAGAGACAGCTCTGTTAGGCCCATTTTCTGTCATTGCAAAAATCCTTTAAAATGGCCTATTTTTTTGCAATTTCTCTTGAAGTGCCCTCAGCCCTATGTTCTTTAGTGTGTCGCCTTGCATCAGTCCAAACTATATCTCCTAGTGTGCAAAACCCAGAAAGATTTTTTAGTTTCAAGGTCTGTGGGAAGAAAACTTTAAAATTTACCACAGTGTCGAAAACCCACAGTATTTTTGCAAATCCATGTTGTTTTTGACCCCTTGTGCTTCCTATTTGGTTCACTTATATTTTGGTCTGTCAGAAATTCCTATGTGTTTTTGATCTATGTGAAAACCCTGTGTGTTTTCGACACCGCGCTTCTGCCTTGATTGATGGTGTTTTTCTCTAACTGCGCAAGTCTGACCGTGTGGTGGGTCTGGCTCTTCTTTGATTGGCTATCGCATGGTTGCATGTCAGATTTCTTTGACATGTGATCATGTGACTGCTTGCCACCTATTCGTGTGGGTCTGATTCTTCCTATTTTTCATCTTGGCCGACGGTTATGTCTCCATTCTGCAACTTGGCAACTTGTGGTTATCTCCCGTTTGCTAGTTTCTGGTGGTTATCCCCTTAGCATTTAGTGACCTAGCAGGTGGTCTATTTCTCTTCAGTTGTGCAATCTCCCAATTTTGGAGGTTAAGAAGCTAGCATCCAGTGACTTGGTGAATAGTTGGTCATGTAGTCGCTGAATGCTTGGCAGTTAGTTGGTGGGGCCGGTGTTTCTAGCACATGGGTGTTCCTGATTGGTCGGTGGGTGGTGATGTGGCATCATCCTATTGGTCCATGTGATGATGTGGCAGTGTCTCAGTAGGGCTTGTGTTGATGATCAAAGATCTACGGATGGTGTATGATCACATGGAATATTCCATGCCCATGCGATCATGCACCCACTGTCCGATGTGGTGCTGACGGTTTGTTCACTTTGGGCCCGCTAGTAGACATGTGGCAGCCTTTGGTTGGCTATTGCATGATCACATGGCTCATTCTTTGGCTATGCGATCATGCGACTGACTGACACGTGTCCTTGTTCACGGTTGCAGAGTTGTGCGGTGGCGGTGTTCCGTGGGCCCGTCGGCATGGTGGTTGCAGTTTGGTGATCGCAGTTTGGTGGTCAAGTGTGGTGATGTGGTAATTTCCTATTGGCTATCACATGATCACATAACCTTTTTCTTGGCTATGCAATCATGCGACAGGGCACCACGTGTCCCTGTGGGCCCGTCTGTGGCTATTTGGTGGGCTTGGTGGAGGGTGCTATCGTGGTGGTTTCTGGTTGGACCGTGCTAGCGGGAAGGTGGATTTGGAATGTGGGCCCAAGCTTGGGTATCTTAGTAGTTGCTATAGCGGTCCAAACAAAAAAATGGCAATGCCAATAAAATGTGGTCTTGTCACGCATTCACAAGAAGATTTGGCAGTTTTCTAGTTTGCCTAGCGACTTGGTGAATAGTGGTCGCGAAATCGCTAGATTTTTGGTGAAAGGTGAAAAGCATTTCACAAATTGCTGGAGGTTCTTTGGTCGCCAGTTTGCCAGATATGTGGGGTCTGTGTTTGCGGTGATCGGGCGAGTGGTGGTGTGACACATGGCAGGTGGGCCCAGGTCTGAGGCTTGGCAGATTTGTTTGCGGGGCCAAGGCATAGTGTTAGCGGGTTACTGCATGATTGCATAGCCCATCTCTAGGCTATGCGATCATGCAATAGGGTGCCATGTTTCCATCATGGTTGCGGAGTTGTGAGATGGGCCCACCATGCCAGTATTCTTTCATGCTCGTGTTTGATTAGTCGCTGTGGGAGATTTGGTGAGGGACTTTGCGAAGAGTTTTTACACTGACTGTTGGCTGTGGTTTGGAGACCACAGTTGCATGATCGCAAAGGTTAGTTTGGTGCCTTGCAATCATGTGACCAAGCATTATTTGAGGCCCGGTTCTCTGTGGCAGTGAGGGTTGTTGACCGCGCGACTGCGCCACTAAATTTGAATGTTAAGTTACCGAGCCCACAAAGTATAATGATCAGACGATGGAGATATAAAGTTGATGAAGGTTTAAATGTGGGCCGTTGTTTCTCTGCAGGTGCCAAGAGAGGAGGTGACCATTGGATTTGAATTCAAATTTGCTGAAAGGTTTGCAGTGATAGGAAGTACCAGACTTTATGCTTTCTTCAGTGGATTTTGATTGGTTTGGTGGCGCCAATGATTGCAAGGTGGTCCAGAGGCCTATTACTTGATTGCATGGAGAATTTTGTGCCATATGAGGGACTATTTTGTGCTCGACAGGTTGTTTGTAGGTGGCCAATTTATATTGGTTTTCATGGTTCTGCCTAGTGTTTTGTACTGATTGTCATAATTGTAAGATCTGTTTGAGGTCTCTTTCTCCAGGCTACTTGTATTTCCTACCCCTGTAATAATTTTTTTGACCGTTTCCAATTGGTTTAGCTGTTGTACCCTATGCCCTAGTTGTCCATAGCTTGTTGCATTCTCTCTGAGAATTCCAAGGTAGCTAGGGGTATATGTAGTTGAATTTTTAACTTAGAGAGGGTTCTGAATTTTGTCAGTTCCAGTGAAGGGTTTTGTTCTACAGATTTTTCCTTCTCTTTGCATATAGGGTGTTCCTCTTTCTCTTGCTGATTCAGAGAATATAATACATATTGTAACAGGATTGTTTTATGTATGAGATTGCAGCATACATGTTCCTGTATCAGATTGTCTCCATTTAAATTTTGAACCATTAATCATACATCAAGGGTGTTTGATTTGTCTGTTTGCATTGCCTAAGAGTTTGCAAGTGGAGTTGTCTTCGTAGGGATAACTGGTTTAGAGTTAGTGTTCAGATATGTATGGCCTGGTTAATGTATTGCCTATTCCTAAGTCTTTCTTTGGATAGGTGATAGCATATTTGGGTGCACAGGTGGTTTGGTAATGTATGATCTGGTCAGGGTGAGTGTGATGTGTTCTTGTTTCATAACTGTCTCTTGCAATAGGGTATTTGACTCTGTGGCCCATGGGATAAGGCACTAGTCTATCAGAGACTTAGGGTATCTCAGGGGTCCCTTCAAGCCTTATTTTAAAATCATTTCATTTTTGTCCCACACATTTTCCCTTTCATGTTGTTAGGATAGGTCTCTGGTTTTCATACTCACTCCATGCAAACAAGGCTATTGCATGAGATATTAGCTTCATTGAGGTACAGGATACCTAGGAGTTTGAGAACCATTCCACATTAATCTGTCTGCAGGCCTTTGGTTTTGTCATGAGGTGTCTTGAATGTGCAGACAAGGAAATACCTGCCTGAGTGAATGTGGAACTCAAAGAAGAAGGAGGATTTCTCTTTGTCCTCATCAATTGGTTTGTTTTCCTTGTCAAGTTTGAGTCCCTAGCCTGTGTTTGAAACCCAACTATTTGTTTCAAGCTTGGTCTTGCAAGGAAAAGAGCCAACAAGCTCTTACCTCTAACGTTAATAAAAATGATACATGGCTCATTGATAGTGGTTGTACCCATCAGATGACTGGTGATGAAGAAAAATTTGATCATCTTGAGCAATATAATGGAGGATCTATAAAAATGGGTAATGATACACCCTGTATGGTTAGAGGAAAGGTATCTTTACTGATAAATGATAAAATCAAATGTGATAATGCTTCTTGGGTAGAAGGACTAAATTATAATTGGCTAAGTGTGGCATAGCTTAACAATTCAAGCCACTATGTAGCTTTTGAGAGCAAGACAGTAAAGATATTTGATGAAAGAGGAAAACTTATTGGAACAGGAGCACAAATGAAAGGTAACTTATTTTATCTTGATAATGATAAGTCTTCTTGTTTAATGATGAAAGATGAGGATGCATGGCTATGGCATAAAAGGTCATGTCATGTAAACTTTGACAACATGATCAAGATCAGTAGAATGAAAAAGGTTAGAGGTCTGCCTAGCCTAACAAAGCTGGATCATGTAATGTGTCATCAATGTCGGAAAGGTAAGATGATAAGATCTAGTTTTAAGAGCAAAGATTATTCAACAAAATGAATTTTGGAGCTAGTTCACACCGACCTATGTGGTCCCATGAGAACACAAAGCTACTATGGAGATAGGTATTTCATTTTGTTTGTTGATGATTATACTAGATTGATGACTGTGATGTTCTTAAAAGAAAAAATTGAGGCATTTAAAATGTTTAAATGGTATAAAGGAAAAGTAGAGAAAGAAACCGGGAAAGAATTGAAATGCTTAAGATCTGACAGAGGTGGTGAATTTAATAACTATTGTAATGAGCATGGTATTAAAAGATAGGTTTTTGCACCGAAAACACCACAGTAAAATGGCATTGCTGAAAGGAGGAATAGATCAATCATTGATTGTGCAAGGACACTCATGATAGAGAAGAATGTTTCTCAGACATACTAGAGAGAAGAAGTTAGCATAGCTGTCTATGTTCTGAACTGAGTACAACTAAAGGACACAAACAAAACACCCTATGAGTTATGGTTTGGTCACAAACCAACTGTAAGTTATTTTAGAATTTTTGGAAGTAAATGCTTTATTCTGAAAGATGAAAGAAATGGGAAGTTTGACTCAAAAGGTGATGAAGGGATATTTCTTGGATATTCCACTAAAAGAAAAGCTTACAAGTGTCTAAATAGAGTTACTAATAAAATTATTGAAAGTACTAATGTTAGGGTTGATGAGTCTGATGATAAGAATGATGAAGAGAGAATCAGGGAACTAGAAGATTACACTAGATTCACTTACATTGAACATCTAGAGTACCAACTAAAACCATAGATTGTGTCAACCAGGCATTAGGAAAACAACACAGAGGATCAAGAAAGGAACACCAACGATCAAGAAGAGGCTACTGAGAAAGAAATTGAACTTGAACAAGATGAACAACAAAGAAGAGATCAGGTACTGGCAAGATTTTTCAGGAGACATCATCCTAAGAACCAAATCATTGGTGACAAACAAGATGGCATGCAAACAAGAAGTAATTCAAGACAAGGTACATGCTTAGTTTGTGAGTTTGAATTGAAGAATGTTAAAGTTGCAATGGAAAATGATGAATGGATAAATGCAATGACTAAGGAGATTGAACAGATAGAGAAAAATAAGACATGGACCTTAGTACCTAGACCTAAAGATAAGAATGTTATTGGTACTAAGTAGATCTTCATAAACAAGCTGAATGAAAATGGAGAGGTTAGAAGGAATAAAACCAGACTAGTTTGCAAGGGATATGCATAGGAGGAAGGAATTGATTATGGTGAGATCTTTGCACCTATTGCTAGACTAGAAGGAGTTTGAATGTTATTGGCCTATGCAGCACATAAGAAGTTTAAAGTTCATCAAATGGAGGTTAAGTCTACATTTCTGAATGGAATACTTGAAGAAGAAGTCTACATAGAACAACCAGAAGGGTTTGTAGATCTAGACAAGAAAGACATGGAATGTAGATTACATAAAGCTTTATATGGTTTAAAGCTAGCACTAAGAGCTTGGTATGAAAAGCTGCATACTTATTTGTTAAGCATTGGATTTGTTAGAACTAGTGAGAATAGCAATTTGTATATGAAAGGTGAGTTTGATGACACTATTTTAATTACTAAAATATTTTTGGATGATATTATTTTTGGAGGACAATATCACATATGTAAATCATTTATTGATGAGATGAGAAAAGAATTTGAAATGTCTATGTTTGGAGAGATTAAGTTCTTTCTAGGCTTGTAGGTTATTCAGCAGAATGATGGGATATTACATCACACAATCCAAGTATATCAAAGAAGTACTGAGAACATTTGGCATGGAAGATGCTAAACTAGTCAAAACACTAATGGTCACAAGCTGCAAACTAACTAAAGTGGATGAAACTATAGAGATAAACTAGACACTATACCGATCTATGATTGGTAAATTAATGTATGTAGTGCATAGTAGACTAGATATTGCACATGTTGTGGGGATTGTTGCAAGATTTTATGAAAATCCTAGGGAGTCACACATGGTTGCTACAAAGATAATCTTAAGATAACTGAAGAAAATAGAGGACTATGGATTATGGTATCCTAAGGATGGAAAATTTGAACTTAGAGTTTACACCAACACTGATTGGGCTGGAAATGTAGATGACAACAAAAGTACCACTAGAGGAGCATTTTTCTTTGGTGAAAGACTTGTTACTTGGACAAGTGAGAAATAGTCTTGTATTTCTCAGTCTATAGCTGAACCAGAGTATGTTGCTACTACAACAAACTATTCAAATATTGCATATATTAAGCAATTGTTGGAAGGGATGAATGAGATAATCACACAGCTGGTGATTATATATTGTGACAACACGAGTGCAATAAATATTTCAAAGAATCTAGTGATGCATTCAAAAATAAAGCACATATCTATCAAATATCACTACCTAAGAGAACAAGTATAGGAGAAGTAGGTGAAGCAAGAATTTGTTACATCTAAAGAGCAACTTGGAGACATATTTACCAAGCCGCTACCAAAGGATACATTTGAATACTTGAGGACTAGACTTGGGGTCCGTCCCCTATCTACCGGTCACTAATGTGATCTAGAGGTTGCAATGGCCTAATCTTATCAGAATATCATTCATGTTGACAAATCATAGTTCACACTTTGGATTCTGTCTAAGGTTGTGAAAGACTTCAAGAACACAGATTTGCACATCGGTATACAAAGATACATTTGGTGCATACAGTAAATGAACTGGACAAAAAATAGTTACTTGGCTACTATAGAGCTATATGTTTATGTGTTTCTTTGGCATTTTTGTCAAAGGGAGAGACAAACAATATGGTAACCGAGGAGAATATTAGAACATCTATCTAAGGGAAAGACAATCTGAGAAATTCAAGAAGAATGATGAAGATTAGCTACTGAGAACAGAAGAAGGAATTTGAGAACTGCAAAGATCATATCTACAGAAGATAGTCTGCACTTGCAATGCTATTATGTAATGTAGTGATTAAACATATCAAGCTAGGGAGACCTTATACTGAGCTACATCATTTGTTTACAGAGTTGTAGAATACATTTTTGGTATGTGTATGGTATACTTCATATTGCTTGAGTTGTCATTAATGCCAAAGGGAGAGATTGATGAACTACAACTCATTGAGAACATGATTGAAGAACTACAAGTGATTGGCGATCACCAAGCACTGAAGTGTTATGTAAGATAATTGAATCAGTTTTATGTTGTCATTGATGTCAACTAGTTTTGATAGTACTTATCATGGTAGTTGCAAATATCTAACAGATCTGTAGAAGAGAAGAGAAAGATGAAGAACCGAGATATCTACATTAAGGAAGATGGATATGACAGATGAGGATAAGGAATACTCTTGGTAACTTATTGATGAGTCTATGACTTCATATTGTTGACTTGATTATGTTACATTAATCTGTTATGGTGATAGAACCAAAATGTTACAAAGTAGTGTGGTCAGTTAATGAAGCATTCCAGTATAAACTGAGAAGTGTAGTGTATACTGAGCATAGTATAAACTGAGCTTGTGTTCACCAATGCATTTATTTTTTAACCGAATATGAACAAAATAACTAAATGATTAGTTTAGCCAATAATATTGATGAGCTATAAAGTGTATGATCATGAGATGGAAGATAAAGTTTGTTATAAGATCAATGGATAGAAAAATTCAAGGAAGATCTAATGGATGGAATGAAAATGTATTACTGACACAACTGCCAAGGAAAGATTAAACATAAAAATAAATGAAGGAGATTAAGTGGAAAAATCTAATGGATGAAAATAAAATGGTTTACATGTCTATTTAAGAGACTAGAGTTTCATAGTGAAAATAATGTTGTAGGAAGGAAAGTGCAGAGATATCACATGAACAAGCTTCATGCATGCTTGATCAAACTAGTTAAAGGAGAACCGAACTGTAGAGTTAACCAAGCGTCAGAGAGCTTTTACCAAGGGATTGTAAGTTATTGAATGTTGATGAATTGAATAGGAATATTGATCAGAGGATTTTATGACCTTAATAATAGATTTGAACATCTGCAAATCAAGTTGTATTGTATTTAAATCACCTGCTATTACAGTTTAACCATTGTAATCAGATAAAATCTCTTAACCAAGTAGACTTGAAAGTCTTATATGTCATTCATAGAATGTACATTGTTATCTTGTCAACCCATAGTGAATGCTGGTTGGACAATAATTGTTAGTGTTAAATCCTCTAACAAGGTCACACCTTATAGTGTGTTTTGTAACCTTTAACATGGTTGGCTCTTCACCGAGATCACTTCAAAAGAGTGAAAATATTTTTAGTTACCGGTCCCAGGTGGTTTTTCCCTTAACAGTGTTTCCACTTTAAATATTTTGTGTTATGTGTTTATTATGGTTATTGTTTGATTGTCATACTTTACATATTGCATATCTGATTTGGTCGGCAATCACTATGAGCAATTAACTGGTAATCGGTAAAAGCATAGACAATTTAGTATTATTTTTTATCGAGCTGCATACTAAGCTAAATATCTTTTGAAGTTTAACATTTTGTATTTGGGACCGTGGATAACTGATTCACCCCACTCTCACTTATTCTAATAATTAACTTACGAATCATGAATCAATAAATAGTTTCATTCACTTCCTTAGTATCATCTTCTTTTGACAATTTACAACCAGTAGCCATCACTGTTCCAACTAATTTAGAGTCTTCCATATTGAATGTTTTTAGGATCTCCTTGATATACTTAGATTGAGTCATGTAGATCCCATCCTTTACTTGTTGAATCTAAAGTTGAATAAAGAATTTAATCTCTCCTATCATGGACATCTCAAATTCCTTTATCATTTTCTCAATAAATGACTTAGACATTATCTCATTACCACCAAATATAATGTCATCAAAAAATATTTGAGCAATCAAAATTTCATTAGATTTATCACATTTCAAGTATAAATTGTTGTTATCACTAGTCCTTTCAAATCCAATCTTAACTAAATAAGATTGTAGTCTTTCATACCATGCTTGAGGAGCCTTCTTCAATCAATATAAAGCTTTATGCAATTTGCAAAACATATTCTTATTGCTTTTTTCAACAAATCCATTAGGCTCTTCAATGTAGACTTCTTCTTCAAGAATACCATTTAGAAATGTAGATTTAACATTTATTTGATAAAATTTAAATCCTTTGTAAGCACCATATGCAATCAATATTCTTACTCCTAATCTAGGCTCAAATTCTGAAATCAAACATGTGTTATCTTTTAACTTACTTCTTTTCATGACTCATTCATTCTTGTCTCCAATAATTATGCTTGATGAGTGGTGTCTTCTCACATACTTTACTAACATAGGTTTGGTTGCATGTTCTTCAGTATTTGCATCTCTCAATGGAGTCTCTTCTTGTTCATCAGTTCCTTCTTATTGCCACTTGATTGTACTAACTGAATTATCATCTTGTACATAAATAAATCTTTTATAATTCTTAGATTCCTTTTTTCTATCCTCTTCATTCTTTTCAACAAATTCATCAACTCTTACATTTGCACTTTCAACTATTTTCTTAGAATCCTTGATTAAATATTTATATGCTTTGTTCTTTGATGAGAAACTAATAAATACTCCTTCATAACCTTTAGAATCAAACTTTCCATTTCAAAAGTCTTTCAATATATAACACCTAATTCCAATGATTTTGAAATAACTTGCATTCGGTGTGTGCCCAAACCATAACTCATAGGGTGTCTTGTTTCTACCTTTCTTCAACTATATTCGATTGAGAGTGTAAACTGCAGTACTTATAGCTTCTCTCCAGAATGTTTTTGAAACCTTTTATCAATCAAAAAATTTCTAGCACAGTCAACAATAGATTCTCAGGTAATTCCTGCTTCAAAGAATCTCTACCAGAATAGGACTCTGCAGATCCAGAGGAAAAGGATGGGGTCCCACGTGAAAAGGAGAAAGACCCTGGAAAGGGGGATGGGGTGGAGAATGAGAATCTGGGCATCCAGGCTCTAAGAACATCTACATCCACGAAGACCCAGGCATGTGACCAGGATGAAAAATCCATTAACCGTCGGTGGTCAACCCTCTTTAGGATCAAACCCATAGGAAAGTCTTCTTTTCCTTCTATTAAGGACCTTTCAGACAAGGAAAAAGGAAAATACGCTATAGAGATACCTGATGAAGTGGTAGATTAGAATATAGTAACCATGGACCATACTCTTATTTGCAAGTTTATTGGGACAAGACCTAATATAGACATCATTAGGATATTTGCAAGAAAGAAATGGGACTTAAAGGGTCATGTCCAGGTTACAGCCATGGAGAAGGGCTTTCTATCCTTTGAGTTCTCTTGTAAAGAGGATCTAGACAAAATCCTTTGTGCTTGTACTTGGGCTATAGGAAATGCCACTCTGGCACTGCAAAAATGGACTCCTAAGCTTGACCTCAATGACTCCTTCTTTGTCCAAGCCCTGGTGTGGGTTAGACTACTTGAACTCCACCTAGAATTATGGTATGAAGATGTTTTTGATAGGATAGAAAAATCCTTTGGCACCCTTCTCTCCATTAACCCAATGACTATTGCAAGGTGACACCTCACCTACACTAGGATTTTCATAGGGGTGGAAGAAGGCCAAGATATGCCAAAAATCATAGAGATCTAATCCAAACTAGGTAAATGAGTGTAGAAACTTGACTATGAAAGCGTCCCCTTCACCTATTTCCACTGTAAGAAAGTAGGACACAGAGCTAAAACATGTCTAGTATTCCAGATTCAGGAGAAGGAAAGGAATTCTAAACTACCACAAAGAAAGAATATCAAAATAAGTAATAATAGTCTTGAACAAGGAGAGGCAACTAGAGAGATAACAATCCCTCAGGAGGGAATGGAGGCCAAAACACAAAGAGTTTGGAAGAAAAAAGAACAAGCTGAGATCGGCCCAGTAGGCCAAGAAATCAAGGCTAAAATGGGAACTTTGGTAGAGGCAAAGTTTCCAAACCACCAACTAGAAACCAAAGAAACTAGTGGAGGATCCCCCCTTCTAGAAGGAATTGATCTGGAAATCACCATCCAGCAAGAAATTTATGAAGAAAACAAGAAGGCGGTTATGATTGAAGGAGGTAACTCATGTCTTGGCACCACCTCAATTTCCTTTGTTCCAGACTCCCTAGCTTCCCCACTAGATGAAGGTTTTTCCAGCCCGAAATAGAGAATTGAGAGAGACACCTCCTTTCAAGACTCCCAACCTTGTCCTAAGAAGTAGGACTCAAGAAAGTTTCAAAAAATGGAAGATCTGATGGTTACAGGCTCCCCTAACCAATTCGCCAAAATGGAAGAGCTCTTCACCAAGTCTAAAGAAGAAAACAAGGGTTGGACCACTGTCCACTATAAGAAGAAACCCAACAACATAGACCCATTTCCTATTTCCCCTACATCTACCAGAAGAAGAAACAAAGAAGAAGTAGGGGTCAAACCAAAAACTCAAAGTAAGAAGAGGGCTAGCTAGATTAGGCAAGAAGAAGCCAACAAGAACATAGCGGATGGGACCCAGAAGACCATCCACGCAATCTGCACTTCCCATAAGAAATGAAAGTCATCTCTTGGAATATTCATGGGATAAATAGCTCACACAAGCAAGATGTTATTAGAAACATGATTGGGGATCATAGACCAAATATTTTCTTAATCCAGGAAACTAAGATGCAAAAGGACAAGCTTGAGTGTATTAGTTTTAGCAAAGTAATGGAAAAGAAAGCTACCAGTTCTGATGGTGCCTCTAGAGGTCTCATTACTATGTGGGATTCTTATCATCTCAGAGTTGATGTCATCTACGAAGGAGGCAAACTTCTTCTTATAAAATTTACTAAAATAAAGGATAATGAAAGTTGGTTTATATTTAATATTTATGCGCCTAATGCCAAAAAAGATAGAAAGGTCTACTGGAACAAGATTAAATCCTCCTTAGCCTCCTTAAATTTGTTTAAGGGCATTATAATGGGGGACTTCAATACTCCTCTAAAAGAAGGGGAAAAATAGGGAGGGATCACCCCAAACATGGAAAGCATACAAGACTTAATGGATTTCATCAATGATCAGGCCCTTCTTGATATGGACCTCCAAGGAGCTGATTTCACTTGGGCCAATAGGCGTGTTGGAAAGGATTGCATCCAAGTCCAGTTGGACCACACCTTGATCACACTAGGTTGGTTGAATCACTACTCTCTCAACCTCTCTGCTTTGGTTCACATTGGCTCTAATCATTCTCCTATCTCTCT
Organism: Chamaecyparis obtusa; assembly: GCA_027943335.1. Lineage (NCBI taxonomy): Eukaryota > Viridiplantae > Streptophyta > Pinopsida > Cupressales > Cupressaceae > Chamaecyparis > Chamaecyparis obtusa. The sequence goes on along the minus strand of BSBK01014750.1, from coordinate 18,055 downwards.
CTCTCCCTGGACCAGATTGCCAAGAAAAGGAACTTCCCTTTCAGATTTGAAAAATGTGGACTTCCCACCCCAATCAGCTAAATAAAATAAAAGAATGGTGGAAGATTGATGTTGAGAGTACTGCTATGTTTAGTGACCAAAAATCTAAGGAATATCAAAATCAATGTCAAAAACTAGAACAAAGATGAATTTGGTCATATCTTTACTTCCAAAGACAAGACTCTAAATGATCTTAACCTCATTCAAGCTAAAATCCAAAATCAGGGATATGATGAAGAAAGACTAAATAAAGAGAAATCTATCCTATCTGATTACCACAATATCATTCGATAGGAGGAAACTTTCTAGAAGAAGAGATCGAGGTCTATTTGGCTTAGGAAAGGAGACCAAAACACTCGTTTCTTTCACCTTTCCACAATGAGACATAGAGTTGATAATAGGATTAGTATCAAGAAGGGAGATCAAGCCTTGAAGGAGGACAAGGACATTATGGATGAAGCTATTACTTACTTTTTCTCTCTTCTATCTAAAGATCGGAAGCTATCTAAGAAAGATCAAGTGATACTCCTCAAAAACATTCTAAAAATTATTACAGATAGCCAAAATAACTCCTTATTTTCAATTTTGGACATGATTGAAGTTAAGAGAGCCCTAGATTCTCTTCCTGGAGACAAAGCCCCTAGTCTTGATGGATTCCCTATGTTCTTTTTTCATCTATTCTGGGATGTGGTGAAAGAAGATGTGGTCAAAGCGGTGTAGGAATTCTTTGGTTCCAAAAATATCCTCAAAGAGCTCAATGCCACTTTTCTAGTGCTAATTCCTAAGACTACAAGAGCGGATTCTTTCAATCAATTCAGACCCATTAGTCTCTACAACTCTTTCTCTAAAATCATATCAAAGGTCATAACTTCTTGGATTCTCAAAGTCCTGCCCTCCCTGATCTCGTAGCAGCAATCGGGTTTTATGCCAGGCAGATAGATACTAGATTCCATTATGATGGTGCATGAAGTTATTCACTCCTTAGAGGCTGGGAAAAGAGAAGGATTTCTTCTCAAGCTTAATCTTTCCAAGGCTTACGATTGGGTTGACTGGAAGTTTCTTCTCAGTATTCTCGAAGCTTTTGGATTCAATTCCCATACTTGTAACATTCTCCAACAAATCATCTCTACCCCCTCCTTGGTGATAATGATTAACAGTTCCCTGTCCTCCTTTTTCAATCCTTCCATGGGCCTAAGGCAAGGGGACCCCCTTTCCCCCATTCTTTTCATTATCCTCGCTGAGTGCCTGGGAAGACTCATCTCTACTTCTAAAAGGGAGGGGAACCTGAATGGCATCAACCCCTCCTCAAGTTACAATGCTTTCTCGCACTAGAAATTCATGGATGACAACATCCTTGGTGGAGAGGCTTCACTGGGGGAAGCTAAAGTGGGGAAGGATCTACTAAATGAATACATCAGAGCTACGAGTCAATACATCAAATAGAATAAAAGCTCCATCTTCTTTGTCAACACCCCAGAGGGAAGATAGAGGAAAATAACCAACATTTTGGGATGCGATATTAATGCGCTTATGTCCTCTTATCTGGGACTACACTTAGGTGTCAAACCTCTGGAAGCCTTCTAGAATAAACTAATAGACAGATTCAATAGGAAGCTTGCTGGTTAGAAAGGGGTCTCCCTCAGTCAGGTAGGAAAGATTTAGCTGGTCAAATCTACTTTACAAAATCTCCCTACCTATGCTCTCAGCCTCTTCTCCATACCTACTAAAGTTGTGGAGGTTAGGGAAAGAGTACAGAGAAGATTCCTTTGGTTTGGCATAGAGGAATAGAAATGTATCCCTCTTATTGCCTAGGAGAAATTTTATTGCCTAGAAAAAACTAGTGGTCTTGGAATAAGGAATTTAAGACTATTGAACAAAGCTCTTTAAGACAAACAAATTTGGAGAATCATCAATAGAAAAGGTGAGTGGCGGCACACCATTGAAGAAAAATATCTAATGCACAACTCAATAAATCACTTTTTGAGGAGACAGAGTCCCTGAAAGGATCTGTTATATGGAATGGTTTCCTTAGTGCTAAGGAATTGGCTAAGTCTAAAGCTAAATGGAAGATGGGTAATGGACATTATGTCAACTTTTGGGATGATAAATGGCTTTAGATGGGTTGTTTGAGAGATTATGAGACCTTATTTGTCTGGAGACATGTCTGCACTCAAATTTACAGGCCCCAAGTCAGCAACTATATAAGGGATGGCAACTGGGTGGACCTTTCCTAGATATCTCAAGATCTGATTCCTCTGATGAAAGCCCTCAATGCGGTCTCTCTCTCTTCTACTCAGGATGAGATTATATGGGAAGATTCTCTAGATGACATCTACACTATGGCCTCCACCTATTCCTAGAAAATACCTCAAATCCAAGAAGCTAAACCATTGTGGGCCAAAGCTTAGATCCCAGACCTTACGCCCAAGATCAATCTTTCCTTCTAGCTCCTGCTCCAGAACCATATCCTCACTAATGATAATATCATCAAATGTGGATTCCAAATCCCCAATAGTTGTGTTCTCTGCAAATGTCAAGAAGAATCGATGGATCACTTATTTATTCATTTCTCTTTTGCTAGTAACATTTGGAAATGTCTCCTCTCAGCCCTGGACTTATCCTGGTGTTTTCCCCTATCTTTCCATGATCTCTTTTCTCAATGGGATTTCAAATTGTTTAACCTAGACTTCCAGTTATTTTGAACCTGGGTCCTTCCTCACCTTTGCTAGGGAGTCTGGAAAGAGTGCAACAATCACATTTTCCATGATCATTCCTCTCCCCCTAAAATTATTTTTGAAAAAATCCAACATGTTGTTAAGGAAAATGATTTCTATTGTTGAAGAACTAACCATCTCGCATGAAAGGCTAAGGAAGTGACCTAGGAGAAAAGACATAATTACAACTGGAGTTGCCCCTCGACTGGCTAGGTGAATGCCAACTTCAACGGAGTTGCCAAAGGGAACCCTGGACAATTTGGTAGTGGAGGAATAATCAGAAAAAAATTTGGTTTTGGCCTAGTGGTTGTCATTTTACCTCTGGGCTCTCAATCCAACCACTTTGTTGAAGCTTGTGTGGCTCTCCAAGTCACCAAACTAGCCTAGGAAATTGGGGTCAAGAAGCTCTGTCTCAAAGGAGACTTGATGAATATCATCAACTTCTTAAACCTCATTCACCCTCCTTCCTGGATGATATCCAACATGATCAAATAAATTCACGCTATTCTTAACTCTTTTGAAAAGGTGTACATCTCTCAAGTATACAGGGAAGGTAATAGTGTAGCTGATTGGTTTGCCAACCTGGCAGTCACGAAGGATGCTAAGATGATATAGCTACAAGGTGAAGATCTCCCATGTGACACAAAGGCTCTCCTTGATAGGGAAAGATTCCAATGCACTGAGGGGAACATAAAATTTTGATTTGTTCTATTTTTTTGTTGCTTCTCTTTCTTTGGCTGGCTTATGGCTTGTTCCTTGGTTGTCTAGCTTAAACTGTTGTTTATACTTTTGATCGAGACTCTTTTTTGGATGTGGGTTTTAGGCAACCTGTAAAACCTATTTTACTTAATAAAAAATAATAGATCTATTTCTTCTCTCAATTATACCATTATTTTGTGGATTCATCGGTGTAGACACTTGTCTTTTAATTCAATGCTCATTATAGAAGATAGTAAATTCATTAGAGATAAATTTACCTCCTCTATCATATGTCAAACACTTTAGTTGTTTACATGTTTCCTTCTTAAATCTAGCCTTATACAACTTAAAAATTTGAAATGCATCATATTTTTCTTTTATAAACATAACAGACACCATTGTTGCATAATCATCTCTAAACAAAATAAAGTATCAATCTCCATAAACTTTTAACTTTCATAGGACCACAAAGATTAGTGTGAACCAATTCCAAAATACCATTAGTAGAATAAGACTTTCTTAGAAAACTTGACCTGGTCATCTTACCAACTTGACATTCTTTACACAACTTTATCAAGTTTACTTAATCTTGGTAGTCCTTTGACTCTACTCTTCTTACTCACTTTGATCAAGTTATCAAAATTCACATGACACAATCTCTTATGCCATAACCATACATCTTTAGTTTTAGAAAATAAACAAATATTTCCATCACTATCAAGATAAAATAAATTACCTCTTTTTTGTCCCCCATTACTAATTAGATCTCCATTAGCATCGTAGATCTTAACTTTTATGTCCTGGAATTGTAGTCAGTGGCTAGTATTGTTCAATTGTGCAACACTTATCAAATTATAGTTCAGTCCTCTAACCCAATATGCATCATTGCATTTCATCTTCTCATTTAACATAATTGATCCTTTACCTTTCATAGGACATGGAGGATCATTTCCAAATTTGAAAAATGCTCCATCATATTCTTCTAGGTTCTAAAACTTATCAATATCACTAGTCATATGATGTCAACAACCACTATGAACAATCCAAGGGTCTGTTCTACTTACATGATCTACACAACTTATTTTTCATCTTCATAGTTTTCCTCATCTGATTCTTGCTTTACTATAAAAAGAAAACTTCATAACCTTCCTCGGTATCATCAGATTCATCATCACTTACACCTTCCTTAGCTAGGTAGAAAAACTTCTTTTCTTTGTCCTTAAAATATCTAAATCTTCAGTGTCAGATGTTTCTTTTCTCATTGTTATCATTTCTATCTTTGTCAAGATATCTATATGCAATATGTCCAATCTTATTACATTTCAAATCATTTCAATGGTAACTTTCCTTTATACTTTTCCTTGCCTCTAGGTAGTTGGTTAGCCAGCAGTGCTTCAAATTCTTCTTTCTCTTTCTCTTAATTCAAAATTCTTTCATACTTATTTACATACAAATTAATATGATTTTCTCTTTCTCTTCTTTATTTTCCAATGCTCGCAGATGACTTGAAAGTTGTCTCAATAGTTAGTAGACTATTATCATAGTTATTTAACTCAAATAAAGTCAACTTACCGGTTAAGGCTTAAAGAGTAATAGTATTATTCGGTATAGATCTCAATTCATGAATTGAAGATACTATAATAGAATACATAGAAGACAAAGTTATCAAGATTTTACTTACCACTTTTTCATTAGTCAGTGATTTTCTAGCACCTCTGATGGCACTAACAACTTCCTTAATTTGGCTTCTATATTGTGTGATCTCTTCATATTTCATCCTCATCTCATCATATTTTCCTCCCAAACTATCAACATTAGCTTCTTGTACATGTTGATATCCTCCATAGATAAGTGTAATCCTATCCCATATTTCCTTTGAATTGACACAATCCTTAATATCATTAAATTTAGTATCAGATAGGGAAGAAAAATCTCTATCATAACTGAGTTTTTTCCTGCCTTTCTCTCATCTGATCAACTACCAAAGGTCTAGTAGTGGTAGTGTGTATTCATTATCAATCAGGTGCAGTGCATAGTCTCCAATCCTAGATAGATACAATCTCATTATTCATTTCCATGCTGAGAAACTTTCCTTGTTCAACTTAGGTACTTCTCTCCTATACATCCTCAGATCTTTTACTCAAGTCTTTAAACTTATCATTTTAGATTACTAAGCTCTGATACCAATTGCTAGATTACGAAAAGGGGGGATGAATCAGTAATCTTGATCACATATACCTTAAAATACTTTTCTCTAATTTACTAGGAAATATCTCAGAAAGAACATAGTTCACTATTTACCAACAATAATAAATAAACTAAATCAATCCATAAATCATTGACACAAATAATTCACAATGTGTAACACTAATATTTAATGTGGAAACATAGATTTGAGAAAAACCATTGTGGGAATTATCATCCACTAAGAAAAATACTTTTCTAAAGTACGTCCGGTTAAGAGCCAATCTGGTTAAAGATTACACAACACAATATTAGGTGTGACCTGGTCAAGGGATTTACCTCAGATCTGTTGGGATCTTTACCCTAATAAGAGTAGTCTTGTTATAGGGCTTTAAACATTCTTTAGAATGTCACCTTTCTGAAGGATTTACAATAAGACTATTAAGTCCACTTTGTTAAGAAATTTCTCTCTTACAAATGCTAGTAAGAAATAGTAATAAAATTGACCTATAGATGTGCGACTATCTTTGCGTATCATATCTATGTGTGCTCTTCAATCTTCACTTCAAATTTTCATTATCCACTGACATCAACAATTCATCAAATCACTATTTTCCCGAAATCTCTTTGTTCCTTCTTCTCTGCAATAGTTGGTAACCCTTCAAGTATTCAGCTTGCTAGCCATTTGTCCATATAAGATCATCCTTTATATAGATAATGTTTGCATCTTAATCTCATCTATTATGTTTTCCTTTAATCAATCTTAACCTTTCATTTCATTATTCCTTGAAATCATATCTCAATAACATGTTTCTTTTTCACCTAGGAACTTGAAGTTTTCTTGAAACTTGTTCTATCTCTTCTTGCTGCTTATAAGGATAGGTATTTTGTGCTTAAATTTAAGGGTTGGTTTTGTAAAGGTATGGCTATTTATACTATGTCTTGGATTCCACATTTTAATCCCTATTTGATTCCTATCTTTTTCAAGCCAGTATGGATTTCTCTCCCAGGTTTACCTTTAGATTACAAAGACCTTAATATTGTTAAAAATTTGGCTAAAAAATTAGGTATTTGTATTCATCATGATCTAGTCCCATACGAGTTGGTGCATTTACAGGTTAGGGTTTTTCTATTATCTAGTCTTTTAAAACCTCTCTTGACCAATATTTTGCTCTGTTCCAAATATGGTGTGTGGTCGCAGCTAGTTCATGTTCTTGATCCTTTGTCTATTGATCTTCATTCAAATCTTTAAGGTCATTTTAAATTTCAATCTCAAGGATCTTATGTTGCTTCATCTAAACTATTGGCTAATTGTTCATCAGATTTTCAAAATTGTCCCTTTTTCTATAAACCCTCGACTGGTCATTCTTTTCCTTTTCCCTCTAATATCGCTTGTGAGGATTTTCAATGTTCCTTTTTAGTTTTGAAGTCTAGTGCGATGTTGGATATGTATTTATTTCAAGTTCCATAAAGTTCTTAGTATATTTTTGGGTTTTCCATGCCCTTCTTGAAGTTTTAGGATAGCTTATCATATATGACTTCTAGCTGGTTAGATAAGTTAAAGTGTCCAAAGGATATCTTTTCTTCTATGATTAAGTTGGGCAATTTGGTCTCCTTCATTATTTCTTTTACATTTCAGATCTCTCATCCACTTCAGGTAACTTTTTAATCCCAACATCTTCATATATCTCCTATTATTCCTAGGAGTATTGTTCCTTCTTTTCCTCATCTAATGGATTTTTCTTTTTCTCAATCAATTTTTCATTTCCACAACTCATTGTATCCTAATCATCTAGGTAATGAAAAATTTATTCATAATTTAATATTTTATGAACATCCTTTTTTGTCATTATCTAAGTTAGCTTCGCCCCCTGCGCCATGTCTGATGATAAATTTCACCTTTTAGCTAATGATTTTCTTGTTTTGATTGTTTCAAAGTTGATTGATGAAATTTCTCTTGAAGAGCTTCCCATTTATTTGTTTTCTTCTTCATCTACTCAAGAGATGGACCATGTTCCCTCTTCTCCCTAGTTGGGTATTGGTGAATTTGATTTTTCTCATAAATTGGCCCTAGATCAATATCCTTCTAATTGCCCTCTAGTATCTGTTGCTAAAACTCCTAAAAGAAGAGGTCGTAAATCGCTTATAGTTAAGACTAAGGAACAGCTTGATGATGGTATTCAATCCACTATTTTGGATAAGTTTATTCCTCAAGTTAAGATAAGGAGGGCTTCTCACTCTCTTAAGTAAACATGAAAATTATCTCTTGGAATATCAGGGGCTTGAATGCCCCTGATAAAAGGGGCATAATCAGGATATTTTTGGTCTCTTCACAACTTGATATCATTCTTCTCAAGGAAACAAAGCTTTCTTTGGATGCTTATAGTAAACATTTCCATAAGTGGTCTTTTTGGGAGTCAATTCATGTTCCCCAATTGGGAGCTTTGGGGGGTTTGATGACATTATGAAATCCTAAGTCTGTTAAGGGCCATCTTCTACATTCTAATTCAAATTAGTAGATTCTGAGATTTGAATGGTTTGATTTTAAGTGTTTTCTTTTAAATATTTATGGTCTGGTTTCTCCCAGTGATCAAATTTGTCTTTGTAATTCACTTACTGAATTTATTCAGTATTATGATGATTCTTTTCTAGTTTTGGGGGGATTTCAATGCTATTATTTCTTCTAATGAGAAACAAGGAGGTAATCTAACTACTTGTAGAATTATGGAGGAATTTTTTGAATTCATATCAGATAATGCTTTGTAAGATGTCCTTCCTTCCAATGGGCTCTTTACCTAGACTAATAAGAGTTCTCATGCTCAGATTACTTCGAGATTAGATAGATTTCTTATTTCACATGACCTTAGGCTTCAAAATTTCTCTTTAAATTCTATGATTCTTTAAAATGTTGAGTCTGACCATTTCTCTATTTTTCTCAACATAATTAGTAATGATGTTGGTTTTTTTCGTAAGCCTTCTTTTAAATTTTAACAAATGTGGTTTACTCGCCCACATTTTCATCCTCTTCTTCGGCATGGTGGGTTTTGGCTCAATTCTAAAAAGGTAATTGGATGTTTGAATTTTACAAAAAGTTGCAGTTTATTAAATCTAAAATTAAAATTTGGAATAAAGATGTCTTTAATAATGTTTTTCATGATAAATTTGAGGTGGAATCTCAACTCAATAATATTAAAGATCACATTTTTAAATTTGGGATAGACTTGGATCTAATTTCTAGACAAAAATCTTTGCAATCTTATTGAGAACTTTTGTGTTCTAGAGAATAAATTTATTGGAGATAAAAGTCTCATGAAGTTTGGCTTAAAGATGGGGATAAGAACACTAAATTTTTTCATTCCTCTGCCAAGATTAGAAGGATTTCTTCTTCTATATTTACCATCAAATCTTCAATCCCTGACTCTTGTCTTTCTAATGCAGAGAATTTTAGTCTTGAAGGGGTTTTGTTTTTCAATAGTTTATTGGTCCCAGAAGTCCCTCTTGTTGTAAATGAAGATAATATGGACTTTCTTCTCAATAATATCCCTTGTCTTATTTCTCAATCAAATAATTATTTCCTTATGCAACCCTTTACATTTGAGGAATTGCATTCTGTAGTTTTTTCTATGGCTTTAGATAAATCTCTGAGCCCTGATCTATTTACTCTTCTTTTTTATCAGAAATCTTCGCATGTACTTAGTTTTGATTTTCTTCTTGCTTTGGAATAATCTTGGAGAGAAGGGTTCAAGTCTTAAAAAAATTAATGTCACACATATTTCTCTTATTCCTAAGGTTAATGATCATCAATTGTTTGCTGATTTTAGGCATATTTCTTTATGTAATTCAATTTATAAATTTTTCACAAAATCTATTTACCTGAGACTCAAGGCTTTAATCCCTCTTATTATTTCCCCTCAACAAGGTGGTTTTATTCAAGGTAGGGAAACTTCTAATGGGGCCCTGATTTCTCATGAGGTTATGTATTCTATCGAATCTCATAATATTCCTTCTTTTATTATTAAGCTTGATATGATGAAGGCATATGACAAAGTAAATTGGGTTTTTTTGGTTAAAGTCCTTTGCAAGTTTTTTTTTCCAGGTAAGTGGTGTAAATGGATTAGAATTTGTATTTTTGGAGCCTCATTTTTAGTTATTATTAATGGTTCACCTTTGGGTTTTTTCTCTACTACTCAGGGTGTTCGGCAGGGGGATCCTCTTTCCTGTTTCCTGTTCATTATTATGGCAGAAGCTCTTAGTGGGAAAATTCAAGTTCATCATTATATGGGTATTTGAAAAGGAGTATACACTCCCAATACAAAAATTAAGGTTAGTCATAATCTTTTTGCATATAATACTTTACTGTTTGGAACTTCTATTATCCAGGAAGCTAAACTTATAAAAAAAATTCTAGATTCTTATTCTCTAGGTTTGGGATAGATTTTAAATCCTCAGACATCTAAAATATTTATTTTTAACACCCCTCTAATCATTTAGGGTAATATTGTATCCAATTTAGGGTTCTCTTTAGACTCCCTTCCCTCAACTCACTTAGGCATCCCTTTTTTCATGGGCCAAGATAAACCTTCCTATTGGAACAATATCATTTCTAGGCTTAAAAGTATAATATATTCTTGGAAATTTGGATGGTTATCCCTAGCTGGTAGGATTATTTTCATCAAAATTGTTTTGGATGCTATCCTAAATTACTATATTTTTGTTCTCCATGCTCCTAAGTCTTTGATCGCTCAAATTGAGAAAATTATTAGATCATTCTTATGGAAAGATAACTTATCTGAGGTTAAGAAAATTCTTTTGGTTTCTTTGGAAAAATTAAGTCTTAGTAAGGATGAGGGTGGAGTTGGTTTATTTAATATTTCTTCTAGAAATAAGGATTTTGGTGGTAAACTAGTTTGGAATATGTATGCCAAGTCTTCTTCTATGTGGTGTCAAATACTCTGAGCTAAATATCTTGACTCTTCCAATCCAACTAGGATATTTACTAATTCCAATCCCCCAATTGGCTCGGTTGTTTAGAATTTAATGATTTCTTCTAGGGAAGTGGTTTCTAACTATTTATCTTCGTAGATTCATTATAGGGAGGAGGCGCTATTCTGGAATGATTATTGGAATGCTCTCCCTCCCCTTAGATCTATAGTAGCTCTTCAAGATTCTATAGACACATTGATTTCTCATTGGGGACCAAAATTTCTTAATTACATTGATTCTATGGATTGCATTTCACATAAATTATATTGGAAGGACCCTTCTTCTCTTCCCTTATCCCCTCTTCAGATTTTAACTTTTAACTCAATTATTAGATCTAGAGTGGTTTATCTATCTCATAGAAAAGACAAGTTACAGTGGCATCCTTCTAAATCTAGGAAATATTTAGTTAAGGAAGGATACAAGGCTAGCCAACATATTAACAATCAGTCCTTGCATCACCATGATTTTCTTTTTTTTCTAGAATATTTTAGTTCTCCCTAAGGAAGGTGTGTTTTCTTGGCTTGCCCTCTAGGATAGGATGCTTACTAGTGATAGGTTGTCTCATTTACAGATTGGTCTTCCTTTTTCTTTTGTTCTCTGTGGTAAGTGTGATGATAATATGGATCATCTCTTTGTCCAATGTGATTTTTTTGCACAATGTTGGTCTTTTGTTATGATCAAACTTTCAATCTTCTTCCCTCTCCCTCCCTCATTGTGGGATATGTTTCAGTCCTAGCCAACCTCATATTCTTCATCTCTTTTTGCTTGTCTTTGGACTATTATTCCTTCCTCTATTATTTGGTCAATATGGTGGGAACAAAATAAACGTATTTTAAGAAAACTTCTCTAGATGTGTCACATGTATGTCCTTTAATTGAAAAACACATTTTAGAGAAAATTAATTCTCATGTGCAATATCATTTCAATCCTAATAATGATTTCATGTTTTGGGATAACTTTGTAATTTCAAACTTGAAATTGATTCATTTTCATTCTTCACCAATTTTCCCTAGAAGAAGATAGCATGCCATTGATAGGAAAAGTATAAAATGGCACCCTCCTGATTTGGATTTTTGTAAGTTAAATTTTGATGGCTCTTCTAAAGGTAATCCGGGTGACTCAGGGATTGGGGTTTGTTTGTGTAATCATTATGGTCAAGTTATTTCTCTCAAAGCTTTATCCGGTCCTCCAGGGTCTAATAATATGGTTGAGGCTCGTGCTTTTCTTGAGGATGTGATCATGGCAAAAAAACTAAAAAATACCTTTATTCGTATTTAAGGTGATTATGCTCTTTTCATTAATGCTTGTAAGTCTAGATCGATTGTGAATTGGATCATTAGTTCTATCTTGGAAAATTTTTTGCCTCTACATGACTCCTTTGAAAAAGTTATCATATCTCATGTTTATAGAGAAGGTAATGCATTAGAAGATTTCTTGGCTAACATGAGTTATTCCAAATTGGAACTAGATACTTTAATATTTGATTGTTCCTTAGATAGATATCCTTCTCTCCTAAGTATTATTCAAGAGAATGTGTTACATGGTAAATTTTTATTTTTCGTCATACTCCTACACACATGTATATATTTACTTGAATTCATAATTATGTACATTGCTTATTCTACATCTTGTTTGCATTTTGGTGTATTTGGTTATGTAGTAATTTGAATATGTATATGTGTGTAGGAGCATTTTGTACACATGTATATATTTATTGGAACTCATAAGTACACAAACCCATTATGTACACAATTTGATGTACTTGGTTATGCAATAATTTGAATATTTAAATGTGTGTAGGAGTACTAATTTTGTTTTATCTGGTTCTTTCTTCACTTCCCTTATTATTTTCTTTCTACTCGATTTCAGTTTAGGTAGACTGTTCAAGGTTGCTCTTTAAGGTTTTATTTTCTTTCTTAGCTATCTCCGGAAGGTGTTATTTCATAACTCTCTTTTTTCCTACCATGTCATTCTACCATGATTTGATCATGGTCTTATCACATGATTTTTCCTTGGGGTTTGGTCGATTTAAGTATGGTACTTTTATCTCCACTAGTTTATTCCTATTGTTATTGCTTTTATACTTTGGCTACATTTTTGTATTTTGAGGAGATTGAGTAGGTATCCTGGTGTCATATTTTGGTACTATTTGATGTGCAACCTTTTTTTTCTCATTCTTTGTCATTTTTCATGAGTTTAGTTTCATTTATTTTGTCATGTGTGATATGTCATCTTATATATTTCATTTTTGTTGTAGGTTGTTTTCTCTCTGCAATATATTCCCAAGTTGTTATTGTTAAGTTTAGTAGTTTTGCTTCTCATGGCTCATCTGGCTCATCACTCTTGATATCTGTTATATTTGGGTTCTTCGATGGAAGGTTGCTCTATCTACAATTCCCTTCATATGGAACTTTATCCTTATAATTATAAGATTTTTATTGAGGTAGAAGATTGGGAACATTAGTTTCTTTGGCATATTAATGATGATTTTCTAGGAGTTATGTTTTTCTGTGATCGTAGCCACATTCGAAGGACCATTAGGAGAATTATGGGTGATGATGTTTTATTCCCATAGGGAAAGTGTATGATCTTTCCTTCTAAAATTTTGTCTATTTTTTTGTCTAAAGACTTTGATCTTCTACAATTTTTGTTTCACCTTGAAATTATTGATAACAAATTTGTCAAAGGGGAGTTTTTGGGAACCCATAAATTGTTTATGGCATTATAGATGTACGATATGTGGAACAGGGCAGCCTTGGTTAGTAATTTATTTAATCACCATACTGTTCTAAACAACCATGTTGTGTTATGTGTTTATGTGAGCATCAAGAAAGCCTTGTAACATCATAATTTATGCCTTGTGAGATCACCTCTGCAGCTCCATGGGCATCATTTGAGCACGAAGTCTATTAATAATATCCAACCCATGTTTTATGCATTGTTGGATCTTCTTGATTTTGATCTGAATTATGTAGCTCTTCCTGTTGTCTCTAATCCTCTGTTGCAACTGGCTCCTAATTCTACTTGTGGCATTGATTTTAAATAATTTATGGTTCTAAATGACTTGGATCTCCACTTGGGTTTGGTTGGCTCTTCAAGATCCATATGCAAAATTAACAGTATTTTTGTTTCTCTTAGTTTTGATCTCCTCCAAAATTGGCCTCAATTTTTGTTGGTATTTTTGGCTATGAAGGATTACTTTTGTATCATGGATTCCTATTTCTCATCTCTACTTTAAATTTCTCTCGTCTTCATCCTTTGGGCTGGTTTTGTAATATTGGTTAAAATTATAAATAGTTGCAGCTCTTCTGGGGTGGGTTTAGTTTTTAGGTCTTGTTGAGTTCTTCTCTACTAAACTTAGAAGGATTGTAATTTTTTAGATATTTTCTTATGAGCTTTGTGCTCCTTTTTGGGTGGGTTTTCTCTTTGTATTTAGCTTTATCTAACTAAGGGGTTTCTTCTCCTCTTCTTCTGATGATATGGGGTTGTGAATGAAGTTTTTCTTCCTGGTTCTTTTCTCCAAGAGCTCCTTGCAAACCAATGTACAATATTTATTATATTAATAAAAATATATTAAGTAGGTCTTGCCACCTTGCCAAAATAAAATAAAATAATATTAATATAGAGATTCAATTTTACTTAAAACACTTGCAATTGTATACTACAAATAAAATAATATAAAAAAATTTGTTATTAAGTTTATGTTTTATTATTAATTTTATATTACACATTTATTTTACTTAATTTACTTTTGTTTCTATAGTAAATTATTAATGCTATATTAGTGCATTTATTTTTTTGATTTATGACATTATATTATTATTTACTCTAAATTATATTACTATTATGATAGCATATTAAACCATATTTTTATTTTTATTATTAAAATCATATTTATTATTATTATATTCTTATTATTTATATTTTATTCTAATTATTAATCTATTACTTTTATACCATCCTAAGATTCTTATTATAATATATTAGACAAACTATAAATGCTTAAAAGAGATGTGACAAACTTTTACCAAATGCTTAAAAGAGATATGAGGGACATTTACCCTAAAAAAAGATGGAAAAGTCATAGAAATTTTATACAATCATGGTCACAAACCATCTTAACTTCTCTCTTTTTTTGTTGTCCAAAACTACATAGGTCGAGCATGGGACCGTAAAAACAAAAAAAAATGTCTGCATAACCCCAATAATCCATGGGAATCATTGTCAAATACCACTAAATATGGCATTACCCTTAACAATACACAAATTGCAAGGGATTACACTTATGAGAGAAAAAGTTGACATTGGAAAAATTGACCAACAATGATTGACATTTGCAGATAAGAGAAGAGTTTGTGAATTTCTAGACTTTTGCATACACCCCGCCTTCAAAAGTTACTTTTGAAAGATATGCAGACATACAACAAAGCCTATATTTTGTTCGAAGAAAACAAGAGGAGGTGTACAAGTCATATAATAATACCAATTGAAAATTCTTCAAACAACACAATCTACTTGAAATCAATCCATGTTTATTTCCTAAATTAACTAGATTTTTTTAAACAACACATATGCTTAATCAACTCGTGTTATCTTCATGTTTTTCATTTTAGGATCAATATCATCTTACTATTTCCACTCATGTATTTTTGTGAACTAACATATTTATTTTCCCTCAAATATCATTCTCTTGATTGTATTTCCATGCGTTGTTTCTCTTCATACATGGCTCCAAAAAAAACCCATTTCTTGGATAGTCCTCATTCTAAAACATGATTTTTTTTAACAATAGCTATGTAAAAAAAACCTCTTCTCTTATAAAATGTTGTAATAAACAACTTGATAAACACTTCATATTTTTTATAACTCACATCACTAAACTTTAAAAGACCACACCTTCCCTCAATTATACTCAAATTCCACATTTATCCTTCAC
>BSBK01014749.1:0-54214 GCA_027943335.1 Chamaecyparis obtusa | reverse complement strand
TTAATATTAAAAAAAATTGTAATAAATAACTTAAAATTGAAAAAAAATACTCAACTAAATTAATATTAACATAAAAATAATACAATGTAATATGTAACTTGAAATTGAAAAAACTAGTCCAAATGAAATTTTGAATTAGGCAGGGAAGTTTCGGATATCCGATATTTCGGATATCCAAAATTTTTGGATATTCGATTAGGCTTGGTATTTGCCTTGGGAAATGCCAAATGTGAATGGTCAACCCATTACACGTGTTTAGCAGATTATTTTTTATATTGAGACTTCGACCATGTAGCTGACGACTATTTTTTCACCCGAAATTAATGAAATGAAAAGGGTTTCTTAAAGACATTATCAAATTTCCATCAATATAATTGCTATCAAATTTTGAGTTCATGTAAGTAATTATTACTTATTTTTCAATTGAGTTATCTTTAAAGTCGTAATTGACATACTGATTGAAAAACAACTATAACTTTCAAACCGTTTAACCTTTTTGAAATCTGAAACATGTGTCACATTCTATGCTTTGTCTACTATACGAAAAACAATTAAATTTTGTAAAGTTTACAATTAGTTAAGGTGGTCAAACATGAGAGGTTTTTTAGTCTAAAAAATTTGTAGTAAAAAATTCATTAATTAATTATTTATTGAAAAAATATTACAAAAAAATACGCATCACGTCCCGAGCATGAGTATCTACTACTTATATCTAGAATCTTGGGAAAATATAGCATCATTTGATTGTGATTAAGGTGGTCAGACATACATGTACTTTTTATCCTTTCCCTAGAATGTTCGTACTACTGCATTGAAATCTAAAATTTTGAACAATTAGATTAATTTTTTTCAGACAAGGGCTAGTAGTTTAGAAACTACATTCAATTTCCTACAAATTCTATCCTTACAACTTTTTCACATAAGGTTCATAAGATGTTCAACTTTTTTACGTCAAGTTTACTAACCCTGATTTTTGATTTTTCATTGCCACTTAAGGCCATAGTTTGGTATACCATGATCCTGCACATACCCTAAAATGATTTTTTTTTTCCCTTTTTTACCACCTTCCAGGAATTAAATAGAACCCATATAATCTTGTCAATCATTTTTTAATCATAAAATGATAAGTTAAACAAATAATCTAATTTTAATACCAAGTCTATAATGACCCTTCACTATCATGATGCATAATGGCCCCTTAGTAGGCTCGGCTCCCTTAAATTAAAGTATGTATTCCCACCAATTTGATACCCATACTGTCTCCCCTTTTTCTTTTATGTAAGGGATGGGGCTCCTATGTCTCATCACTAGCACCACTTCCCTCCTCATTTAAGATGACACTCGCTAATATCCATATAAAATGTACTAAACAACAAACAAGCATAATAATAAAGAATTTTTTTAAAGAAAATCTATAAATGCTGAAAACACATCAATTTTTTAGCAGATTTTTTGGGATTTACAACATGGAATGCAGATCATAAAGGTCAAATGCTAAATTTTAGTAAAATTAAATTTTATTTTCCACATTTCCAAAAGTACATTTTTATATAGAAGATAGTCCTCGTCCATTTAGACAGGTAGAAAAATTATTACGAAATCCCTTCTAGCATTTAACCCTACCTTCTATTTATGAGGTGCAATTGCATATGTATAGGTCGAAGGGTTGTCACTGCTGGAAGTATTGGTCAATTAATCGTCACATTTCTTAACTGTAAAGATATCTGCAACAAATACCACTTAAATAATTTTTGGTTGGATCGACAGCAACTGTTAAATAGTGAATGGGAATGTGATCCGAAAGACCTGACTATTGAAGGTAGAGATAGCAACAAATATAAATAGAAAACAATACTGAAGAAATGCTATAGCCTGGTGATAAAACTATTTACATTGTCTCTCTCTTTATAGAGGATCAAATCAAACTTACATCAAGAAAGACAAGTACAAATACAAAATAACTACATAATAGAATTATAAGTAGATGAACCTAAATACAAATTTGAGGATATGGGAGGACATCTTGACTATTCTTAACACACATGGGGGATGATCCTCAACTAATACAAATGGTTTGTAATGTAATCTGTCCTTATTATCAAGGATAAATGTGAATTAACTATTATAAGAACATTATTTATTATTTACAGTTCATTTTTTTGACTATGTATGTGGAGGAGAAGGAATTGAATTTTCCTCTAACATTACTCCTTAATTTCTTCTACTAGCATCTTTAGCATCAATCGATTCGCTATATTTTCTCATAGATATTCAAAATTCTCTTTAAGCAATTCCTTTGTAAAAATGTTTTCCAATTCCATCTTCAGATCTACAAAAATCAAGATAGATTTCTCCATTGTTGATCATTTCTCCAATGAAATGGTATCTTGTATCGAGTGTGATTTCTCCTTTGATGAAAAACAATGGCTCCTTGATAAAGTAAATTGTTGATTTATTGTCACAAAAGATTGGTGTTGACTTCTCTTGTACTTGTAGTAGATCCTTCAATATTCTTCTCAACCAAATTGCTTGGCATGCTTCTGATATGGCTAGTATGTACTCTTCTTTAGCTAATGAAAGTATCACAATAGTTTTCTTCTTTATGTAATCACCCAAAAATGGTCTAGTAAACTTTGAGCTCCACTCTAACATTAAAATTTAAATACTAGACTTTATCTTATGCTTAATCAAACTTGTGTATTGATTCAATCTCCTATCTCTTGATCAAAATAATCATTTATCATTTATTTGATGAATATCCTAAAGTTTAACCACTTTATCCTAAGATTTATTTGGTTAAAAGAACATGTCCCCTTTTAACTAAATAAAATCCACTTTATCATATGTGTGCATTTGGAAAAGGGAAATTTCCTAATTTCAAAAAAAAAGAAAAAGACTTTGTGTCTATACATTGATTCTTTAAGGTGAGTGGAATATCCTTTTTGCCTCTTAATCTCTCCACACATATTTTTGCCTCTTACTGTATATCCATTGATTTTTCCTCTTGAGAATCTTGTGCACCAAAGTCAAAATAGGGATTATTCTCCACCCTTGGATTTTTCCTCTTAATCTCTCACCATTTGTTGTTCTTTAAAAAGAGACTATCTCCTCACTCTTGCATTCCTAACCCTATATCTTGGGCTTATGCCTATCATTAAATGTTTTTTTTGCATTCTTAGAGTATTCTTGAGAACTTCTCTTGCATCTTGCATTCTAGCTTACTTGCATTTTTTAGCTTAGCATTTTCCTTATTGCATATAGCTTAAAATCACATAGCTTAACTAGGAGGTATTGTAATCTTGTTAGATTAGCTTTGCTTTCTTGTTCTTGAATTTTGCATTATAGCTTAGATCTTGCATCTCATTTATATTATCTCTCATTCTTGCATTTTCATTTGAATCTTCCATTCTATGGGTCACCTTGCAAGGGTTTCTTATTGAGGTTCATTTGAGAGCCACTATGCATATATTTAGATTCTTTCACGTCATAGATAGGATGCTATGAGCTGCTTCTTGAGATTTCCTCTTTCATGGATTCTCTCAAGTGCAACAGTTTATAGAAGTGTGTTACACTTTTGAGCACACACTTTAATACCCATGAGATTGCACCTATACCACAATGAAAGACATATCCAAAATTACTCTTCCGGTCATCACATCACCTATAAAATCACTGTTAGTATAATCAATCAACTCAAATTCATTATCTTCAGAATATAGAATTCCATATCCACTTGTTCTTGCAATGTATCTTAGTATCCTTTTCCCAACTTTCCAATGAGAGTCTTGTGGTGAATCCATAATCCTTGAAATCGAGGTAACACCATACATGATATTTGGCCTTGTAGAACTGTGAGATCAAATAAACCTCCAACAAGTCCCTTAAATAAGGTTGGATTAACATGTGACCCCTTATCTCTCTTTGCTAAGTTTTGTTCATGTCACAACTAGAGTTAATGCTGGTTTACAATTCATCATATTAAATTTTCTCAATACATCCTTGGCATGCTTAGTTTGGAAAATAAAAATTCCTTTATCAGATTGAACAACTTCAATGCCTAAGAAGTATCTCATCATTCCCAAATCTGTCATCTCACGATTCTTTCATCATTGTTGTCTTAAACACATCTACAAATAAATTACTTGTGAAAATTTACTCATCAACATACAAGCATAAATCAAAACATGATTTTCTCATTAATTTTCATATATAATATGGACTCACTACTAATTTTATTGAGTCCATCACTCAACAAAAATGAATTCAATTCAACTATACCATGCCCTAGATGCTTGTTTCAAATAATATAGAGCTTTCTTCAATTTATACACTTGACTTTCATGCTCACATACCTCATAACCTAGCGGTTGTTGCACATAGACTTCTTCTTCAAGAAATTTATTCAAGAAAGTAGATTTTACATCCATTTGAAAAACTTTCCAATCATTTTGTGTAACTATAGCTAATATAGTTATATAACTTGTATCCTCTTAAATTGTAAGCACCCCCATACTCTACAATTTAACAGTTTTTTAACACCTTTAGTGTATTTGTATTATAAATTTACATTTTAACACTTATAATTATGTATCTAATTCAATTTCATTCAATTTCCCTCTCCCATTGGTGTAAAAGTCAAGGTAGGGAATTATCTCTATGTATCCTCCTTTACTTTTCCCTTTCTAACCTATGCAAAAATGAGGTAGGATCTAATTTCTATTCATCCTACTCTATTTTTCCTCCAATCACAAAATTGATCTTCCCCTTAGGCCCATTCTTAGTAATTTCAAGATTTGGATACATTTATGATCATATTTCCCACTTATCTTTCTTATTCTCCCCGAACCACTTAACATTTCTTGAACCCGACATAATTTTTCATGAAATTAAACCTTCCATGTATAGGTGGAACTTTGGAAGTCTATACCATGAGGGGTTAATTTTGGTTAGTTTTGGGGGCCATTATAGATTATTTTCTTTTTCTCACCTAGTGGAGTCGGCCTTCACAAATTTGAAGCCCGAAATCACTATAAAAGAAACACATTTACTCTATTTTGAGGATAACACATGGAAGCAGAAGGTGGACATCCTAATTTGAAAACAAGATATTACAAGGTGGAAGCCCAAGTTTTTTTTTGGTAAAAGGTTGTTGACCTGTATAAGAAAACAAAATTTACAGAAAGCGTCACATTTTTATAGAAAAATACAAAATTTCTAAAAGGCTTTATCTAGCCACATGCTAGGACCATTCCAAACTATAGTTATCTATGAACTTGAATATTCAAAATAGCTTCCAAAGACATACAATGAGAAGACCATCAAACACTTGGAAATTTTATCAAACTGATCAAAACCTAAATAGAGAGATGGTGTATACTCATGAAATATGAGAGTTATCAACAACTTCTTCTAGAGTCGGGCAAGATGGACTTGACACCCAATATTTATTTTCTTTGGCTTCCTCATTATTGGGAGGAGGTGTCATGCCCCACCAAGGAACCCACAGTGTAAAGCCAAATAATCAATAGTCATGCAGAGTTTATTTGTTTCCTTATACATAGTATTACATTAATACAATATCTTGAATATGATTAGCAATAAGAGTATCTACAAAGTTATGTTCATTCTAAACACCAAACCAATTGTTCCAATAAAATTTATCAACATGAAATCATATAAGACTTACAATCATTATAATATCCGAGTCACGCTTCCTTTACTTTGCTTGATTCTCTCCATGATCCATTCCCTATAACTTGGACACTTATCTATATGACTAGATGCATGCCAAAGAAGTCATTAGGCATTAATTACATGACTGTAATAAATCTTTTCTTATTAACTTATATAGAACATTCTACTGACAATAGTATAAAAGTCCTAAGGGCCAAACCTAAAGACTCGAGGGCTCATCTCAGATGGCCTTTCCTACATCATGCACAGAGTCTTCATAGGTCACTTCTTGATCTCAGACCATAACATACAATTTCACAAAAGAAATAATACTGAAGGAAACATACATCCATATTGAAATTTAAGGGTGACATTAACAAATATCCAA
This sequence comes from Chamaecyparis obtusa, assembly GCA_027943335.1. NCBI lineage: Eukaryota > Viridiplantae > Streptophyta > Pinopsida > Cupressales > Cupressaceae > Chamaecyparis > Chamaecyparis obtusa. The sequence continues at coordinate 48,153 of BSBK01014749.1, read as the reverse complement.
GATAACTGACTAGGCTCAAATGGTACAAGGATACTAGAGGCAAACATAAGGTTGACTGGAGAGGATACTATGATACACATAGGAGAGTGTCATCACATAGCCCCTTATTATTTTGGGTTTTCCTGGAAATCTCTCTCCTCCCATCCAAGACTTCCTCCCCTAGGTGAGGACTCATGTGGAACTACCAGACTTATGCCACATAGGCAACTAGGTCTTCTCCAACCCATCCTTAGTCTATATAAGCACTCAAGGTCATGGGGGAGGTGTCTCAATTAACTTGATTAATGTTTTATCCCATTCCCAAAATCTTAATTATCACTAATTTTTCAATGCTCAAGACCAAGTTAAAATAGACCCCAACCTCTAGTAATGCATAAGGGAAACTAGCACCAACCCTAAAGGACCAATATCTCATGCAAATAATAATAAATTAAATATCCTACATAAGGATTCTACATTAAATAGGAACACCTCAAAGTTAAGATTAATCCATAATTCCCAATAAGCATTAAAACGACCACAACACAATCATCACCACATTAAGAAAACAATGATAACATTAATTCTAAACAATGTCATAACCCAACTCTTATGCCACTAGATCCAAAATCTCCTAATCACCCCAATATACATGAAACCTTACATGAAGACATTTAAAAAGAAATAATGTAACAACCCACACATAAAGGTCTTCTAGGTTGTACAATCACTCATGCAAGACAATGTAATTAACTAAAAACATTAATAAATAAGTAACTTACTCAAATCAACTCAACTTCACTCTCTAACAAGAAAACTTCCTCATGAGAACCAAGGTATACTAATGCTACTTCTAATTAACTAATCAATAACTAATATTATCTTTATTACAATCTTAATTGATCATTAAATTATAGTAACTTAATAACTGGCAATAGCAATGATATTAATATCTTTATATTGAGAAACATATAAAATTATCATTGACATTAAATTTATCACACCACACCTTAAACCATCCATTGAATAATGTTAGTATCAACAATCTATCTCATCTCACCTTAATTATGTTATATTAAGATGATAATTTATAACAATACATATAAGAATTAGTTAAATCTTCTAATAAACACAATAACATAACTAATCGTCTAATACAAATAATCTATCGGCATCAACACAGTCAAGAGAGGTCACTATAGGAGGAGTGCTAACCAAAGCTTGTTCAACCTCATCCTTTATCTTGGATTCTATAATAAAATTATTTAACACCAAAATAATAATATAATATGTTTTTAATATAGTACAAAGTAAATTAAGAGTGTACAAATCTAATAGCTCTCTCTCAAATTAATTGATAATAGCATGAAGAAATATAACTAAAAATTATTAATACTTATACGAACCCAAGGTTGAATTATTGATGATAATTACGCCGAGAGCCGTCCTATACAGTTGTAGCACAAGCTATGGCACTAGCACGACATATTTGAAGGAATATGTCATGTACAAAATAAAGATTAGAAGTCAGTTACAATTATAAAATAAAATAAAAAATTAAAATATCAATTATAATAGGATTCCAAAAATAATTGGTCCATAAAAAGATCGAAAAAAATGACTTGCCATATGGCCATTTAAAAAAAAAATTAAATTAAATTTAAAAAAAAGAAACAAGAAAAAACAATAGTGGGAAATCCCCTCTTGGCTACGATGGTTCGCAATTGCACTACAGACCATGCAGCGTACATTGTTGGCCGTAGTGCAGACTACGAACCATTGCAGCTTCTTGCTACATGACAGTGGACTACGGGAGGTGACATGGGTGCACCCCCCAAACCAGTTTTATTTTTTTAATTTTTTTAAAAAATATATTCAATGATTATTTCGACTTTAATAAATTAAAAATTAAAAATTAAAAATCTTTTCAATGCCCAATTTTTTTTGATGAATAGTGCCTTTTCTATTAATTGAATATAGAAGTTACATATTCACAAAAAAGGGGGCCGAGGGACATAAAAATCACCCCACAAGAATCCACACGGCAGAAGTCGGAACTAGAAACTATTCATAAAAAAAAAGCATAAAGCCATCATGCTGCAAGAGCAGTGCCAGCATATGGAGGAGGATCTCTATCATCAGAACTCCAAACATCATTGGATTGATAGGAGGGTCAAGAATCGACCACCATCATCTTCAGCATCTTTTTCTTTCTCTTCCACCTAAGGTGGAGAAATAGCCAAATCTAGGTGGGGGAACTTGGAGGAGGTGGTTGGAAGCCAATCAAAGCCACGATGAGCAACAAGAGAAATAGGAGGGGAAAAATAAGATGAAGCCGAAGAACAACCAGAGGGACAACAAGGCAGAGAATCTAAGTGGCGCTGCCAACCATCATCGCCACCTCTTGGAGTGTGGTGGCGGGGAGCTTGCGACCGTGGAGTATGGGAGCGGCGGGCTGAAGAGCTATGTCCATGCTGGTGACCCCTGGGTGGAGTACCTTCTGTAGAAGTTGAATCAGGAGGAACTCAAGAAACCATGCAAGGAACGTTGCCCCAATGATTGAGAAACTCTTGAAGCTGAGCCACCTCCAGGGCCACTTTATTAGCTTGTACTTGAATCTGCATCATTACATTCTTACATTAGCAAGCTTTATTATACAAAGCAACATTAATATCAAGAAAGGCTGGTGATAAAAAAGAAAACATTCCTATCTTTCCACAAAGTGAACAAAATCTCCATCCTGAAAGTATGCCAAATCTAGGTAAACTTGGAGGGAAGCTTCGGAGAAATCTCCAGAACAATCATATGCCAAGAGAAAGGCTTGGGCCTAAAAGGTTTTGAAGAAGTCATGAATCCACTGCCAATACTGTTGAGCTCTCCTACGGAACTAGAAGATGTGCAAAAAGGTTTCAGGGTGACCGCAAAAAAGGACACCGAGGGTCATTAACACCCAAATGTTTGAGTCTAGGACCCACAGGAAGCCCTTGGAAGAGTAAACACCAAGAAAAAAGAGCCATCTTGGGCTCTGTAATGGTAGACCAAATGGTCTAGAAATGAGAGCTCTCATGGTAAGTAGAAGAGCCCAAATGCCATCTCTGGTTGAGAATGTCCACCCATGGGAAGATGGGGGGAGACAACCACCAGTAGCCCAACCTTGGCTTGTAATTGTTCAAAGGAGTAGCAAGATACCATTTCCAATCCTTCCACCAAGGTTGAACAGACTGAACACCAAGCTTATGAAGCAAATGATCTGGAATGGCAAAAACCACCAAATCAAAAGTTTGATGATCTTGGTGTGCTAGGTGATACTAAACCTAAATGTCCTCCCAAGAGCGGAGGCTCATAGTGACCCTAGAGAAGAGGTCCTTGGGAGTCTAGATGCCATGTTTGAAAAAACGTAGAGCACTAGCTCCTTGAGTCTTAGCAAGAGGAATACCTTGAATGGAAAAAAGTGGAGACCACCAGAGGTTCTGTTGATTAAAAGAAATACCATTGTGAAAGCCATCACCATCCTACCAAAGCCAAGGCTTGATTTCTTCCCTGGCCTTCCATATGCTCTTAATGATGAAGGTGCCCTAGATTTGAACAAGTTCCCTCATAATAAGAAGAGTCTAAAGGCCAATTCCTATCTAGGCAGGCCTGTGAATAGGGTAGCCTGAAGAAATACAATGCCTAACAAGGATTTTCTAGGCCTCATTGCCAGTGAGAGCATGAATAATCCACTTGGCACAAAGAGCATGCCCTTGTTTCTGAGTGGCAAGAAGACCAAGGCCACTAGAATCTCTAGGGAGACAACAATAATCCAAGCAACTCTATGAAACCCATGACCATCAGCTCCTAAAGCCCACAAGAAGTCTCTGAGAAGGTGCTCTAGCTTCAGGTATGAAGCTTTTAGAGGGAGCCCAGCAAAAAGAGTAGTAAAAATGGGTGCCAGCCAGAACCTTAGAACAAATCTGGAACTTCCCCGCAAGAGAAAGGGGTTTAGAGATTCAATACTGAAGCTTCTTTTCAATCTTAGCAATCACAACATTCCATAAATCCAAAGGAGAGCCATAAAAAGAAAAGGGAATGCCCTGGAAGTGGAAAACTTCCCCATGTTGAACCTATTTCCAATCAAACTTAGCAAGCCAAGGAGGGGCAGGCATGAAAGATTGTTTGTAGCAAAGGGTCTTGTGCCATTGAATAGCAAACCCAGAGGCCTGACAAAAAGTATCTAATAAATATAAGGCATTAGAAATATTATCCTCATCCTCAAGGAGAGTGAGAAAGGAGTCATCATAAAAGTGACCTTTAACAAGCTGAGAAGGAGAAATCGGGAAGAGAAATGCCATGAACTAATCCAGAGGAGATAGAATTGGCAAGAAGGTACCCAAAGCCTTCAGCCAAAAGCAAATATAACATAGGGGCCAAGGGGAAACCCTGGAAAATGGACCTAAAAACCCCAAAGGTGTCAGACTAGGATCCATTGATAGTAATGCAAGCACATGCATACCAAAAAGCATTTCCACAGGCTGCAAAAAATTGGGGACCAAATCCAATGGCTTGCAGCATAGCAAGAATGAAAGGCCACTCAATGCGATCATAAGCTTTGGCAAAATCAATCTTAAGAAACAACATAGGCTGCCTTGATTGACGAGCCCATTCCATTCCTTCCTAGACAACAATGATATTGTCAAGGATATATCTGGACTTTATGAAACCAGTTTGCTCTGAGCGAACAATAAGCAGAAGGAGATGTCTAATCTTGAGAGCTACAACCTTAGCGATGATCTTGTAGGAGACATTCAACAAAGTGATGGGCCTCCATTGTAGATATCTTCAAAGTCACCAACTTCAGGTATGAACTTGATATTCCCTTATTAATGATAGCACCCAAGCTTTTATTATGGTAGGCCTTGAGATAAACTTTATGCAGGTCAAGACCTATAGCATCTCACAAATGATTTTAGAATTCACAAGGAAAGCCATCACACTCTGGGGACTTGTCATCTTCCATATAAGAGACAACCTCTTTAAGGTCACTGATAGTGAGAAGTTGCTCACAAAAAACTCACTGCTCGATCGCTAGGCGGTTTGGAGTAACAACAATACATGCCTTGAGAGCATCTCCTAAAGCAACATAATTTCCCTGAGAAGAAAACACTTTTTCATAGTGTTGAACAAAAGCTTGAAGAATATCAAGAAGCTCAGAAATGGTTTCATGACCTTGTTTGATTTTTTGAATACCGGAGTTGGTATGATGGGCTCTGAGAGCATGAAAAAATTCTTTAGAAGCTTTTGTCACCCACCTCCAGCCAATGGAGGCGAGCTTTGTTTTGAGCTCCCCTAGCGACATAATTATCTATATTTTCTTCTCATGGCAAAGCTAAGGAAGCCTTAAGTTGAAGCTCGGCATCAAAGGGATTCAGAGAAAGGGCATCAAAAGCATTACGAAAGAGATTTGGTGTTTGCTTCATAGGCACATTTCCTGTAGCAAGCCAACTGACGGCCGTAAATGTGGAGAAATCTAGTAGTATGGGTGATGGCATCATTCCACCACTAGATCCAGCTAGTGTGGCTATGGGGTTGAGGGCTCTAAATTCCAGACATGCAGAATGTGAGCAATGGTGGAAGCATGATTCAACACAAACATGTTGAGAAAAAAATTGAGTACAAGCAGCCCATCGGGCAGAGGAATGCCATGTAATTGTAAAAAAGATGGGCTAAGGATCTGACAAGGTCACATCTATCAAGGGGAATGACAGGTAAATCCTAATCTTCAGAAAAAGAGAGAAAAAGATTGAGCAGTTATCATAGCATGAACTAATCTCTTGAATATGTGGTAAGAACTAGCTCTAAAATTAGACCAAGTGTGCCAGACCCCACTCTACTGATGGTGGTTAGCATTGGGATAAAAAAGGCCCAATTTATTGCACATATAATACCTTGCTTCTCTCTCTCTAGCTATCCATCTAAAAGGCAAAATCCCTTCCTTTTCAGAGGCTGACTCAACCATATTGAAGTGCCCACACGTCACCCAAGTTGCTAGGAGGAAAATTATCTGCCAACCAACATCAAAGCTAAGATCTTTCCACAACATCATTGGGAGCATAAATATTAATAATGCCAAAGGAATGATTATGGAATGATAGCAAGATCCAAGTGACACACTAGATTGGGTTAGACCCATGCCTAATAACAACAGAATGAAGGTGAGGTGACAGAATAGTAATGACACCCACCCTTACTAGCTTCGTGCTGTGAAGAAAAAACAATGTCGTCTAGCCATATGATGCGATAGGAAGAAGTAAGCAAAAAACTAGAAATTTTAACTTCCTACAAACATAAAACATCCAGACTATGAAGTCTATGGTGGGTATCTCCAACATAATACTTTCTGGAGATGTTAGCTAGACCTCGCACATTCCAGGATAAAAAATTCATGAAAACTCTTGCATGTTTTCCTCGTCCTCACGATAGGAGAAACTATTCTACAAGAAGGTTGGAACTGAACCAAACTGGTGGATAAATTTTCAAAAGAGATAAGCTGCCACTTTTCCTCTAGGTCTTCTGCACGACCATCGAGGCTACGAGACCAACGTAAAGTCTGAGAGGAAACGAATGAAATAGCTTGCGGAGTGAGCACCACCTCAGGGGTGGAAGACCACACAGCTAGAGCTTTCCCCTGGAGAACAGGGTTTAAAATAGGTGGAGCAACTGGTGGTGCTTCTGGAACAGGTGGGTTCTCTTCAACAGGAGGAGCAGCCAGCGGCGAGGCAGCTACGAAAGCAACTTGGGTCTGCTTAGAAACTAAGGTGTTCCTTCCTTTTTATGAAACCATGGGTCCATTCCTCCTTTTTCCCCACCTTTGAATGTTTAGAAGGTGCTTCCTTTGGCGATGGCTTTACCCGAGGTGTAGCCAAAGGGCAATCCTTGATCTTATGCTCCGCCGACTAACACCTATAGTAGGTATTTGGCTGGTTCAAATAATGCACCTTTTGAGAGAAGGTGAGGGAATTGACTTGTATCTCCATAGAATCTTTGAGGTCCCTGGAAAGGTCGACCTCAACACAAATACGCTTATGAGGGTGGGCATTAAAAAATGTGTCATGTTCCATGACAATAACTTTGCCAAGGGTTTTGGCAATAGACTCAATGAATGGCCAACATGGTAGTGGGGAGACCAAGAAACTCAACCCAGATGGGAGCCCTAAGTTTCTTGTCATCCGAGACAGTGAAGTCTCAAGACACCTCTGAAACACAAGCAAAGAGGACCTAACCGTCCAGGGACCATGGCTAAAAACTACCTCCGTCTAGGAAGGGTTAGCAAAATGAAACAAAAAAAAACCTTTGGTAAGGTTTTGAACGTCTTCAAGGTGGACTCCATGAGGAGTCCAACTCTTGTTTACCCACTCTTTGAGGATACTTTTAGGAGGAGTGCGACCCACAAAATACCCTATCAAGGTATGCTTTTCAAGCCATTCACAAGTAGCATCAAATTCTTGCATGTTAAGAATAATATTAGGATTACCTCGTAGAAGACCTTCGGGATGAACTTGCGGAGGTCATTTATTCAGAGGAGGTGTCATGGCTTTTCGAAGCATCAACTCGAGCACCAGCATCAATTGCTAGGCCAAAGTTGGCCGAAGCATTATAAACTAACCCTAATGCAAAAATCTTGCAATAAATGCGGTGTGACAAGTGGGAAGCTCAGAAAAAGAGTGCAAATAGAGAGTCGTACACATGAAACCCTAGCAGAGCCCAATCTACCTCAAGTGTTTGAATAAAGATTAAGTTTATGATATCATGGTTTTGAGAACCAATATATGTTCCTTCCAATGCCCAATTTTGGCATTTTGACATTTAGAAATGTCTTTTGGCATTTCTTTCATTTTTCATTTTCAAGATATGGAATACAAACAACCATGAGTTATAGAATATGAGAAGACATCCTTGAATATTATAAAACATACGTCTCCTCTTTTCAGTTTTTTTTTGCAAGGAGATTGAGCGAGATGATTTAGAGTAGCTAAATATAGGAGGGATTTGAAACAACACAATTTTCAATCAAAAGGATTTCAAAGTAAGTATTTCCACAAGTTTTTTTTCAATTTTGGGTATTACTATTTTGTACTTTTTCAAAAAAAATTCTCAATATCTGATTCATCATTCATATTGACAGATTGATCATCGCATTCCTCCAATTTTATTGGCTGCCTTTCTAGAAAAACAACATTGGATCTTTGTAGAGTCATTGGATCATATTTTGCTGCTCATCTTCATGAATTTTGTGCATTTGAAATGGGATCAACATGAACAGATCACAATCATGTTCTGAATTTTTTGGTATTGTTGGATCATGTTGTTTCTCCAATCAAATAGCTACCTACCTGAAGATCATTGGATCTTTAGAAAATAAATTGTATATATAAATATATGTTATTCTTTATCAGGGATTTTTTAAAAATCATTTGTAATATTCTTTCATATCATATAATTTCATTTAATCTTTCAAGAATGTTAGTTTACATTTGAATTTGTTCAATTGATAAACCCAATTCAATTTTTTAGTAATTCTGGCCTATTTTAATTTAAGGATCGATGCTGCTTTTTAAGACAAATATGCTTCTTGTATGACCCAAGATTGAGAATATTCTAAGGATTAAATGGCACAATGTAACATCTTTAAATAAATTATAAATATGCAAAAAATATTTTATATATGTATAAATATAAATATAGCAACAAAATAATAAAAATTAAAATTAAGATGTTTCTATATTTTTCTTTTCATTTTCATTTTCATGATGTTTCTAAAAGTTAATAGTGAGAAGAAAATAAGATTACGTTAAAAGTATTTTTCCATATGATAAATATTATATTGTAATAAAATTTTAAGAATAAAGATGTTTCTATAAGAGAACTAAGAATTAAGATTATGTCAAAAATATTTTTTCATTTATAAATATCGACATTGTAACAAAATCAATAATTTTAAATTATTTTTCTATATTCAATTTTAATTCATGCTTAGATATAATAAATACTTAAATAAATTTAATTTATATCAAAATTATCTTTTAGTATTTATAAATAAGAAGATAGTAATGAAATTACTATTTGGAAAAAATCTATAAAATATTTCTATTATGAATAAAATAGATAAATTATAGAAAAAAGTGATCTCTTCAAATCCATGTTTCTATATTTTTCAATTTGACAATGTTTCTAAGATTTTAGTACTTCAAAAATTAAGTTTATTGGAAAAGCAAGTTTTCATATATATTCACTACTATATATGAAATAGGGGAGGAGAGATCTATAAAAAAAATCTTACAAGAATAAATTAGAAAAGTTGAATAAAAAAGTGATTAAGACATTTCTATATCTTCAAATCCATGTTTAGATATTTGTTTCTAAAATTGAAAGTACTTCAAAAATTTAAGTTTATTGGAAAAGTAAGTTTTTTATATATATTCATTATTGTGTGTGTGTGTGTGTGTGTGAGAGAGAGAGAGAGAGAGAGAGAGAGAGAGAGAGAGGAGGAGAGAGAGAGAGAGAGAGAGAGAGAGAGAGAGAGAGAGAGAGAGGAGAGAGAGAGAGAGAGGGCATATCTAGAGAGAGAATTATAAAACTGACCATAATTCTAACCATAACTTTAAACCATAACCCTAACTATAACCTAAGTATTAACACTAACCTTAACCCTAAACTCAACCTTTATTTATAAACTTTATCCTAAACTTCCCTCTAACGTTAAATTTATCCGTGTAACCTAATATGAACCCAAAAAGAGATATTTTCAATAGAGAGGGATCTTAGAGATAGGGGTAGAGAGAGAGAGAGAGAGAGAGAGAGAGAGAGAGAGAGAGGAGAGAGAGAGAGAGAGGAGAGAGAGAGAAGAGAGAGAGAGAGAGAGAGAGATGATGGTGAGATAGGGGAGGGGAGATACTGAGAGAGAGGGTGATTAGGGGGGATATCTAGAGAGAATGGGAAGGGATAGGAGAGGGGGAGAGCCAAATCTTAGAGATAGGGGTAGAGAGAGAGGGGGTAATGATGGTGAGATGTGGGAGGGGAGAAAGTGAGAGAGAAGATGATTAGGGGGCATATCTAGAGAGTGTGGGAAGGGATCGAGGATGGGAGGAGAGAGATGGAACCTCAACACTAAAGCTAATATATTAATAATATATTTAATATAAGTAAAAATAATTTAAAAATATATGAATGTCAATTTACTATTTGATAACACTTATTATTTATCTAATAAATTAGATATTACAATTCATGTTTGATTAACTTAGAGAGAGAGAGAGAGAGAGAGAGAGAGAGAGAGAGAGAGTTCTAAAATTGACCATAATTTAGAGCCATAACCTAAGTCTTAACTCTAACCGTAACCGTAACCTCAACCTTAAACTCTAATTGTAAACTTTATCGTTACCTTCCATCGAGCCTTAATCATATTTATGTACCCTAATATGAACCCAAATAAACTACAATCTAATCACTAACCCTCATCCTAACCCCTAACCATAACTTTAATTGTAATTGTTAACATAATAATACCAATTGCCACTTTAATATTAATCTCACCCTACCCCTAACCCTTACCCTCACTCTCACCCTACCCCTAACCCTAAATATAATTGTAACCATTAACATAATATTACTCCTAACTTTAAACCATTCACCCTAACCATAACAAATAATCTTACCATTGAACCTAGGTGATATGCTAAGGTTAACTATGATACTAACCCTAATTATTACCCTTACCCTAATACCAACCTTAAGACTAATCCTAATTACACCATTGATCTTAAATATTACCCTAACACTAACCTTAACCGTAATCCTAACACTAACCTTAACATTAATAACCCTACCACTAACATTAAATATTAAAAATCATAAAATATCTTCCATGCCGCGATTGCTACTAGCTTTTATATATATATATATATATATATATATATATATATATATATATATATATATATATATATATATATATATATATATATATATATATACACGCCGAGAATAATCCTTCTCGAGGCACCTATTGCAAATTTAAAGAAAATAGGTGTCTCGAGAAGGATTACTCTCAGCGTTTTATATATATATATATAAACAAAAAATATGATTACTTCCATGATATTAAGCAAAAATAAGGAATCAATGGTGAGATGTTGAAAACCCTTAAAATGTATGTCTCTATATATGCACATAATATGATATACATGCACATCCTGCATGATTTACGGAGGATTTGACCATACCGAGCATTTGAGGGACGTTTGGGCCGTTGGATTTTAAAATTTCTCCCGCTCAAAATAATTTGAATAATATTGATTTTAAAATCTCAGACGATTCAAACGCATCGGCAGGATTTGACGAGGAGTAGCGCAGAGCCAGGCAAGATGCATTTCTTTTTTCTAAATTTTCTTGTTTTCATTTTGATTCGCTAAAATTTGGTTCTCTTATTTGCAGGATTGGACGAGATTTGATGAGGAGGAGCAGCGCAGAGCGAGGCAAGATGCAATTGTTTTTTTCAATTTTGTTCTCTTATTTGCAGAATTGAATGGGATTGAATGTCTTTACTGCAAATCAGGCGGCAGAAGGGCAGAGTAAAAGATTCAGTAAAGAAATAGCGTGACAGAGGTTCATTCGGAACTTTGTCTTCCGTCATCGGCCCTTTTCTGGTTGTTGGCTTCATTCGTTAGGTTTTCTATGGATTGAGGCCTTTCACCGCCAAGCCTAAGACAAAGCAGTCTGTGCTCTGTTTGTTTGCAGGCTGCTTTGCGCTGCTGAAATATTATTGTAGGAAAATGGGGAAACACATGGATTTGTTGGATCTAGGGGCGAGGATCGTTGCAAAGTTCCCGTCTCATTGTCCTCTTACGACTCGCATGTATTATCATCCTCTGCATCACGCTCAACCTGATCCAAATACAAACCCTAAGGTGGAGGCCTCCTCTGCTATTAACATGTCAACTGTGTCAGCCGAGACGTATGAGATGGTGTATACCTAATATCGAATCGAAGCTGTTCTAAGACACTCGACAGCTAGTACTCGTGGATGGTGTATTCGTGCTCAGGCAGGTGTCTCTGTGTGGACATCCCTTCTGTTCCCTCTTCTCCCCCCTGTGCCTGAAATTAGGCGTTTTGAGGGATATTGCAATGTTTATTATTTACTAGTAATGGATTTCTTTTTTTTAGTGCTTTGGAAGAGAAGTTACGGGAACCGTTTCTTCACTCCGATTTCTTCACAAAATGGCTTTGTTGAAAATAGCCAAAGGGCCTTCAATCATATACAAGGCGTGTGAACTGTTTTGAATGGATTATCTCAACAAAATGTAGTCTCATGATCTGCAATTTGCCTTGTGAGGTTCCAGTATCATCGTTGCCTGTGTATAGAATGAAGGATTTTTGACATGGTATGAACACCCATTAAGTATAATGGAAGTGGTTTTTTCTCAGATGTTCCAGTTAGAAATGCCCTAGTAGACACGCCTGCAAAACGTGGAAGCATACAATGGCATGTAGATTTCTTGAAACATCATTAAAAAGAAAAATGTAGTGTCATGAGTTTCCATACTTGCAGGTTTGCACCAATGAATGTGTTTAATAGATTTATAAACTTGTACAAATTGCAGGTTTAAACACCAGATTCCTCAGCCTTTGCCTTTAATCTCACTACCAGTGCCAAATTGTGAACTGTATAACAGTGTATGGACTTCCATCAAAGCATTTTCCAGATCTTAGAGACTTCCTAGCAGATATGTGTGCAAAATGTAATAGATTGGGGCCAATTTGTTATGTTTGTTGTTGTCATGAATTTGAATATTGGTTGACAAGAATTTGTAAGTTAAAATGACATTGGCAGTGTCCACTGGTGGGGGAATGCTCTAAGCATTGGAGATTTTGACATATCAAACAAACCAGTGAAAACACTAGACATAAATACTTTTACTCAAATATGAAGTATCTTCCATTTGTACAACATGGATTACTCAAAATATACATTTGGCTTTTATTTTGAGTATAATAGCAAGTGAAATGACTCACTTAGAAATGTAACTACATTTCACAAAAGATAGAATGTGAGTGAAAGGTAAAAATGAGATGCAAGTTATAGTCTAAAATGGTTTCTCAAAGAGTATAAAGAAAATGTAATGGGGAGAGGAGAGGGTAATAGTCTTATTTAGATAAAAGTGAAAATTGTAAGTTATAGTTTACAAGATTGAAGTGGGCATATCTTAATAAAAATGGTAATGTGGCAATTTAGTTTATTGAGAACTTGTTTCATGAGATAATATTCTTTAGGGGAACTATTTTTCACTAAGGGTAAAGTTACAAAAAATATTTTGATTTTTAATGTTGATTTCAAAAGTATTTTTTAATATGTAAATGTTAATTACATTATTTTTAGTCTTATATTCTTCTTTTTAAACATTTAATTTAATCTTAAATTATGGTTATAATTACACATCTATTTTATCATTATTTTTTTAATCTCATAGTTACTAAAAATAGTTTAAAATATATTTTAAAAATAAATTATAATTAAATATTTTATTTTATAAAGTTAGATATAATTAGGTATTGGCATGTGATGCAACGATTGCTACTTCTCTTTGTAATAGCAAGATCTTTTGTTAAATAAACTTAATATAAAAAAAAGTTAGATATAATTTATAAACTAAAATTTTATTATTATTAAGTGGTGAATTGTATATGTTTATGTCAATTTACATTTAATTTTGAGGCATTTTGAAAAAAATTGTTTAATACAATTATATAGTGACAAATAGAACAATCTTCTATGAAGTTCATTCTCATCACCTTTCTCTATTCACACCCATTCCCACATAGTTGTTCCATAATAGGAACAGTGAACGAAAATGAAAGAAAGAGATTTAGTTTTAACTCATTCCTTGATTAAACTATTATACTCATGGAGAAAGAAGATCTTGAAGATTTTTTTTATTTTTGTAATTATGGAATTAAGGACTTCTTCAAATTGTGTGTGAATTTGCATTAAAATAGAAAATATATTCCTTCCATTTAATTATTCCTAGTTCTATTTATTTTGTTATTAACCATGATCCTACACCGGGTTATTTCCATAAACCTATACCTTAAATAATTTATATACCATAAAACCTATACCTTACAAAGTAGGGGGATCTTACAAATACATAGAGGTGGAAGGGATGGAGTAGAGGAGAGATAGAAGAATAAAATAGATACTAGAGTAAGAATGGATGGAGGAAGAGATGGACATGAGAGAGAGAGAGAGAGAGAGAGAGAGAGAGAGAGAGAGAGAGAGAGAGAGTCTCTCTCTCTCTATCTCTCTCTCTTCCCCTACTTTTATTCAATTATGTTTCTCTTCTTCCCCCACCTCCTTACCACTACACACACACACACATGTGTGTGTGTGTGTGTGTGTGTGTGTGTGTGTCTATATATATATACACACAAACACACACACACACACACACACACACACACACACACACATATACACACACACACACACACACACACACACACACACACACACACACACACACACACACACACACACACACACACATATATATCCTCAACATGATTACATTATAGATATGAAGTTTTAGGTTGAACTACACAACGCATTCTGCAACCTACACAAACTTAGTTCATAGTATGTAAGATGTTCTTTTTCTGCTTTCATGTCTCCTTATATAAATTCTCAAGCTTTCATCAAATTGATAAGTTCTTATAATCTCATATTAGTAGATTCTTATTTCATTTCCAAATACATTTGATGATATGATCATATGCCTTATCATAATGACAAGAATGCACTATGCTACTTTCCCTTAATTTGTAGAGTTTTAGACCTCATGTTATCATCTAAACATTATGCAAAATTTCCTTAAACCTACACTTCTCACAATCTCACTCCCTTGATTAATTTGTATATAACATAAGGAAGTTTTTGATTGCAGGAAACAATAGGATTTAAAGGAGACCTGAAATGTCATACAAGCTAGATAAAAAAGTTTTGTGTTAAAGGAAACTAAAAGGAAACAGGACTGGGGACCAACCCGCCATAACCAAAACCAACTTAAAAAACCCTTAAACCAAACACCAGCAAAAAATTGACAAAAGACCAACACCAGGGACCAGAGCACTTAAACAAACTCTTTGTGAGTTTCATCAACTTCATGCTTCACCTCAGATATCTTCTTTATTGTGGCATTGAAGTCAGAGAGCTCTTAGATTCTTTCTTGGATCTTTCTTCCTTTCGCAGACCTGGTACGTTTTCCCGGGCCTTCCTCTTCCAAGTCCTCAGTACCCTTGTCAGGTTTCTTGCTGGGGGAGCCAACATCCAACTCTATTTTAATGGTCATAAAGCAGTCCATGGCCGAACCCATAAACTTATTATTGTCATACATGTGTTTTTCATGGCATTCTCCATAGTTTCCATTCTAGCTTGTATTTCTTGCACTTTCTTGTCCTTGTCAATGTTCATGTTGCCATCCGCATTTTTTGAATTACTCTCTAGCTTTTCTTGCAGGGAATCCACCTTAGCAGAAATTGGTTGATATTTTAAGTTAAAATTCTTGATTTCCTGAAAAACCCATTTCAATAAACAAAAAGAATACATGGAAGTAGCCTTAGTAGTCTAGAGAACCCCAAAGGGGGGGTCGATTTTATCATCCATATCTTCTTTTAGCAATTGAACATTTTGTTCTTGCATATCCACAGTTTTAATGAAAGGAATGTTCTGAGAATTGTCAGGAGCATTCACTTTCTCTGCACCAACAGAAGCCATCTCCGCACCAGGTGAAGCCATCTCCACATCAAGGGAAGTATTCTCTGTGTCCATGACATCCTTCTAAATATTTGACCCAACCTCCATGATCACCTCTAGTTTAGGGGAGATGGGCACATCGTGTTCTTCAGAACTGTCATACTCCACTAAAATGGGCACCTGTTGACCTCCAACATCCTTGTCATTCTTATCATCCTCATTATTACTCTTGATCCCAGAGGTACTCCCCATCTCCATGGTACCAGTAGCCTCCTCTTCCGTGTTATCATTTTCCCCAGAAACCGTGTTCAAAACTGAGGTCGAAGAATCACTATCTTCCTTAGTCAAATCAGCCATGTCATCATAACCATCTACACTATCAGCATTGGTATCCGTTTCCATACCGGCCTCCTTATCCTTTTTTAAATTGTTTTCAGAAGGACTCTCTTCTTTAGCAACTATCTCCCTAATTCTTTTCTTGGGCGAGCCAAAAGTTTTGGGTGAAGAAATGATAGGCCTGGCATTCACAGTCTTCTTAATATGTTCAACAATTAGAATAATCAGCCCTTCATGAAGAATGGGTATCTTCTCCTTCTTCCTATGCTGGGAAATACTAAGATAGAGGGACTGCGGGATATAGTAAGGCAAGGACACCCTAATTTTATGATAGAAATGATAGAGCAACACAAAATGGTAGGAATGGGCACGTTTGAACCTACCATCAAGGGTAACATATTCCATAATCACCATCATAACCATCGCCCAAATTTCTTTGAACGTAGCAACATCATAGCACCCACTAGAATATTTACCAGACTTTTCTTTTTATCCTTGCTTTTGGGAAAGCAACGAATGGAATTTGATGCCCTTGATGCTAAGCCTAGACACCTTAGCAATGAGTTCCTCAATAATGTTTACAGTGATACCAGAAATAGTGATCGCCCCATCTTTCCAAGATTCAATGAACAACTTCATGGCACTATCTTTACTCCCATGCAACCATTCCATGTAGGTAGTAAGACCCCCCTTAGTGAGAATATCCCAGACCTCCGGCATTTTTTTCCATTTCACATAGTCCTTTGGCTCTCTAAGATTAAGCCCTCTGCCCATGATCTAAAAACTAACAATGATAGTAGCTAAAGCAGAGAAAAAACCAAATGTTGAAATAACAGGAAACATTGAAGTTAACATAAGTTAACTCATGTCTGTAATTATTTCTCTTGGAAAAGGCACCACTTTCCATAATCATATTACCATGTTTCTCTAAAATGTGCCTAACCATCATAACTTCTTGAGATACACCCAATCCACCCTTTTGCTTTGAGACCTGTCAAAGGCCAACTTGGCTTTCATATCAATGATGAGATTGCTACAATCATGCAAAATCATGATATCCTTGGATTTAACCGCAAAGTTAGCCATCTCATCAGTGGTACAATTTACTTCCCGGTAAACATGAGAAATAATGACATGCTTAAAGGATCTAATAATAACCCTGGCTTCCTTGATAATCTCCTTAATAGACCATGATGGTCTAGTCATGTCATTGATACATCTTAATATATTCATTGAATCTCCTTCAATCCAAACATTCTGAGCCATATTCTTCTTGACAATTTTAAGAGTCTGAAGGAGGGCCATGGCTTCCGCTATGTGGTTGCTTTGCACCCCAATGGGCATTGCCACCACAGCAAGGCAATTGGCCATGTCATCACGAATGAGACCACCACATCCCACTGGGCCTGGGTTTCCCTTCATAGCGCCATCAAAGTTTATTTTAATCCATCCAGGCAGAGGAGAAAGCCAGGTGGCATTCTCCCTTTGATTTAAATTTTTTTTAGTGGTCCCAATGCTAAAAACACCAGCATTGAAGTCCAGTATCCTACTAGTCGAGAGTCTATAGTTTTCCTTAATACTTCTCTTAATCTTCTCAGCAATCACCATAGGTGGTAGTTCAATATTCTTGAAGACTCTGTCATTGCATTCTCTCCATAACCTCCATATCACATGGGAAGCAATGAGGTTCCACAAATGCTGATCCATGGGGACCTCTTCTTTTCTCCACTGCATACAAAAACTCTCCATGTTGTTGGGAAAAAACCAATTAATCTGCTAGCATTGTAACAAAAGATTCCAAACTTCCCAAGCATAGCTGCAATCAATGGCAAGATGGAAGACTGACTCCTCAACTTTTTTACACAGGAAGTATGTATTGCTCAAAATCATACCCCATTTCTAGAGGTTGTCTATAGTAAGAATTTTATTCTACAAAACCAGCCAGAAGAAAATATTAATTTTAGGAATTAAACTTTTATCCTGCACCTGAGCCCAAAAAGGGAGAGGATTCGACTATTTCAGTAATAGCTCAAAACAAGAGGCCACCGTGAAGATACCACAAGGAAGAATAACCCACAACAACTCATCTTCTCTAGATGCCTTAACCTTCCATATCATAAGATCCAACATCAAAGGCTTAAGCACTTCATCCACTAAGGATAGGTTGATACGTGAACCATTTCTCCAGTAATCTCTAACTCTAGCTCCAAATCTCTGTATACACTGGTTAATGAAAGGTTGAAAAGTAGAGATAGATATGAGGGGACAACCTTTGAGCCAGCAATCCACCCAAAATTGAATACTTCTACCATTGCCAAGAAACCACCTAGCCCCTTTAAAAGCCGCCTCCTTAGCGTTCTGAATACTATTCCAAATAAAAGTGCCTTGCAATTTCAAATCCATTTTCCAATATTTAGAAATGTGGGAGAAGGAGAAGAGATACTTTTTATGAATAATTTCATTCCATTCTCTTTTTTCCCCAAAAATTTTTGAAGTCTGTTTGGCCAACAACGCCATATTGGTGACCCTTAGAGGGCAGATTCGCAACCCCCCCACTTTTTAGGGGTGCAAACCTTGTCCCAAGAAACTAAAGAAAGTCTCTTTTTATCTTTCACTCCCAACCACAAGAAGTTTCTTTGGAGGTTTTCAATAATATCAGCATGTTTTCTAGGTATCTTAAAAAGACTAAGAGCATAAACTGGGAGGCTTTGCAAAGAGGCCTTTAAGAGATGAAGTTTACCTACTTGACTAAGAAGCGCACCTTTCCAACTAGCCAATTTCTTGTTAAATCTATCAACAATATCAGCCCAAAAGGATTCTAGAGGTTTGAGACCAAGAGGAAGGCCAAGATAGGTAGTACGAAAAGAATCAATTCTGCACCCAATAATTCTGGCAATTATGTTATGCCTATCCTTAGGTGTATTGATAAAAAATAAAGAGCTCTTCTCCTAGTTAATGGATTGGCCAGAACCTAAAGAATAGGTAGTAAGAGCATGTTTAATAACCTTTGCTTCCTGGATTGAAGAGAAACCCATTATGATAGTGTCATCCATGAATTATTCATGAGAATAGGGAATAGAAGCTGAAGAAGGGGAAAGCCCTTTGAACAACCTAGTGGAGACTAAGTGCTAGAGATAGTGCCCCAAACATTCAGCCAAGATAGAAAAAAGGATTGGAGAAAGAGAATCTCCCTGTCGAAGACCCCTGGAGGGTTTGAAAAATCTAGAAGGGGAACCATTCACCAAAATAGTAGCAGTAGAGGTACTAATGAGCTGGTAAATAAGTTTGAGGAATTTTTCACCAAAACCAAAGGATCTCAACACCTTGATCAACAAGTCCCAATCCAAATGATCATAAGCCTTCGAAAGATCCGATTTCAGAAGAAAACCAGAGTTAAGAGAGACCTGAGTGGAGTGAATGACCTCATGAACCTTCATTATTGAATCAAGAATCTGCCTGCCAGGAACAAATCCACTTTGTTGAGGAGACATAATCTGAGGAAGAATAGCCAACAAATGAGAGGTTATAACTTTAGATAAAATTTTGTACACATAATTACAAAAACTAATCGGTTTGAAGGAGTCAACCGAATCAGCTCTAGGCTTCTTAGGAATCAGAGCAATAAAGGTAGCATTAATCTCTTTAAGAAAAGATCTAGCTCCAAAGAATTCTTTAATAGCATTACTGATATCAACACCAATGATATGCCAAAATTTTTCAAAGAAAAACATAGGGAACCCATCCAGACCTGGGGACTTATCACCTTCAAAATAAAAGACAACAGACTTGACTTCATCCAAAGAGGGGATGACAATAAGAGCTTTATTGGTAGAATCATTAACAATAGAAGGAATGGTTTCAAGAAGGATATTTTGATTCCCCAAATCAAGATTCATGTTTTTAGAAAGCAGAGTAGAAAGAAAACCAATCATAGCTTCAAAAATATCTTTATCATTGGTGACTTCCCCATCCTCCACTTTTAGTTTGGATATTCTATTGGTAGCTCTATGTTTTGACGCAGATAAATGAAAGAATCTAGTGTTCTTGTCCCCTGCTTTAAGCCATATAGACCTGGATCTTTGTCTCCAATATTCTTCCTCCTTGGAAATAATATTATGCATTTTGGCAAGGATACTCTCCTCCTTATTCCTGAGCTGCACTGTCAGCCCAGAATGTTGGATGGTGTCTTGAATAATGTCGAGGTCCCTTTTGAGCTGAATTTTAGATTTAAAAATCTCACCAAAAGCTTCTTTACTCCATGACTTCACATTTTGTTTAATATTGAGGAGTTTTTTAACCAATCTAAACATAGCAGTGCCCTGAATATTAACATTCCCCCAATCTTTGATATGCTTATCTAGATTTGGATGATCAATCCACATCTTTTCAAACCTAAAGGGCGGGTGACCCTTCGCAGTTATCAGATCAGCACTAAAATAGATTAGGAAGTGATCAGACCAAATCTTTGAAAGGGAAGACAAAGAACAACCAAATCTTTTTAGCCAGCATCCCATGATCAACACACAGTCTAGCCTTACTTGGATGAGGTCTTGACCAATCCTTCTATTCGACCAAGTGAAGTTGACCCCCTGAAGCTCCATATCAAAAAAGGCTTGATTATTAATAAATTCCATAAGCTCCACTCTACCATAAAGATGACACTCATTATCCAGCCCCCTAAAATTCTCATTATCTTTTAAAGGATAGTTGAAATCACCAATGATTAGCCAAGGAAGCTCTTGGAAAGACTTCTTGTGATTTTCAATTTTTTTCCAGAATTGGGATTTGTTGGCTTTAGAGTTGGGGGCATAAATAGTAGTAGCAACCCATTCAAAATCCATCTTAACATGAAAAAAGTTAATGCTAAGGCAATTCAAATTTTCCATGATCATAATCCCTTGGATGTGATTCTGATTCCAAAAAATAGCAACCCCTCGCGAAGCCCCTTTAGAGCTAAAGCCGACCACGCCATTATTTTTAAAAATTCTAATTTTTTCCAACTTATCTCTCCCCTTCTTAGTTTCTTGAACAAAAATAATGTCAGGATTGTAGTCTCTTACCAGATTCCTAAGAATGTCTTGTTTATGAGGGGCATTCAACCCTCTTATATTCCACGAAATGAGTTTCATTTCTTAACCGAAGTGTAGACTCCCTGGATAGTAAGTTGCTTTCCATCCACAATATCCTTCTTGCTTTATCTTTATCTGATCTCTTTGTTAGTATATCTACCTTGAGTTTTTTTTCTAAGATCCAACATCTGCCTTTAACTTGAGTCCACCGTCTATTTTACTTTGAGTAGTGACTCCCTTGGAACCAGGTGTGACAAGTTTCTTTTCTTTCTTTTTTTGTTTCTTCCCCTTTTGAACAGTCCAAGGTTCTTTATTTTGATCTTCAGATGGCTCATCTCTAGCTGCAGGATCTTCGTCACTGCTTCCCAAAAGAGTATCAAGAATAGAAGAAGAGTCATCTTCATCAGATTTGACATCTTCAACAAGAACTCTCTCATCCGAGGGTCCATTCTGAGCAACATTTCCCAAAATAGGAACCATCACCACCATTGGAACTGAGTCATCTTCAGAAAGACCAGCACCCAAGGGATTCTCAAGAGATTCTAATAAAGCAGGTTCTGCAAGGTTACTCTCATTATGGACAATATCCTTGCAGGAGGTAGCAACAAAATCTGACACATGGGAAACCAGTTCTAACATTTCTCCCTCTTCCAATGTTGGGATAGAGTTAGAATCCACTATCTCAGTCGATTCCTCCTTTTTGCTGCTATTATCACCTTCCAGAGGTTTCACTTCCTTCTACACTTGTCTAGTCATCTTTTTAGGTTCCGAATCTACTGGCAGAGAAGCCTTAGGAGTTTTCTTTGGGTAGTGTTAGGCCCAATGACCCATTTTATGACACATAAAATAGGAAAACATGAGTGATTCAAAAATCACCTCCTGTTTCCACAGACCTAGTTTGGAATTGATGCTGATAACTAAGGGAAGATTGTAAAACTGACCAATATTAATACAGATCCTAGCAAAAACAAGTCTAGACTTAGCTGCTGTCATAGGATCGACCGAAATGAGTTCCCCTCCAAAAGAGGAAGCTAAACCTTCGAAAACCCCCTCATTCCAATATTCTAGAGGAAACCTAGGAAACCTAACCCAAACAGGGGTTGCTAGAAAGAAATTATCAGAGTAGTTCCAGTTGGGAACTCATTTGCAAAAAGCCACTGTCGTTCTACCAAACATACAAGGTCCATCACACAACACATAGTCCTGATCTTCCTTATTTGAGAAAGAAAAAGAGAGAAAGCCTTTTGGAAGGGCCGCAATATCAACATGGCCTTTCAACACCCATTTTTTCTTAACAAAAGATCTAGCTGCCTCAATATTAGGACGAGGGCCTAGAAACTTACCAACCAATGAGAACTCCATTGTCAAAATAGATCGATCCACCAAAGAATTTGGAACAAAAATAGCGACTTCTCCTTCTTGAAGATACGCCTTAACTGGTTCTTCAGAAGAAGTTGATTTTTCCTCCTTTCTTGCTCCCACTAGATCCGACCACTTTTTCAGACTATGAGGGTTGACTTTAGCACCAACAGGGCTGGAGATGCCTTTTGACCCCACTTGTGGGTCCTTTGAAGAAGTAGCCTCAATGCTCAACACCTCAATAGAGGGACAGGGCACCTCCCCTAACACAACTTCACACACAGGCAAAGCCCCATATGACACTTCCTTCGAGGGGGTACCCGTGATACCCTTGCACAGGGAAAACTTCCCCTGACCAAACAAAGAATGATCTGACACTGGCAATGCCAGTTCCAGTACTGGCAAGGAAGGAATCCCCAATACTATAGGCCCTTCCTGACCAACACTAGTACGAGGGCCAAAACCAGCACCAACATCCTCTCCGCCATGGCCCCGCCTGAAGTTTGAAAAAGCTTTCCCACTCGAATCCTCTCCTCTCTTGCTCGAATCCTCTCCCATCTCATAGTTGGTTGAATTTAATTATTTTTTTTCCTTATTTTGGCTTGCTAGAGTTAAGTGTGAAATTGAAAAAAAATTGTATTTTCACAAAGATGCCTTTTTTCCCTTGCAAAATTAAAAATTGGGACAATGTGACATGTTGGACAACCTAGGAAGATAACATGACTTATTCTCCCTCACAAGGTTTTAGCCCATTATAAAGATGTCTCAAATTGACTATCTCTTTCAGGCTTAATTATGACAGAAATAGATAACAATTTCCAACATTGTCAACAATTTTGGAAATTATTGGTTAGTTTTTCCACCACTAATCCCAGCAGAGATAACCCATCTAAGACATCTTCATAATGGGCTAAAACTCTATCAGGGAAAACACATCATATTATCTTAGTGGGTGGACAAAAACATCTTGTTGTCCCAATTTCACAAGGGCAAAATGGAAAATTTTTTACCATTTTGCACTTAAGTCTAGCGAACTGAAATAAGGAAATACGAAATAGAAAAATATGTTGCCATTTCATAAAGATGCATTTTCACTCTTGGGAAATTGTAAACTTGGGATAACGATACATGTTGGACCACCTAGGAGTATAACCTTATGCATTGGCCTTGATAGATTTTTAGTCCATGATGAAGTTTTCGCATATCAGTTATGTGGGATGGGCTAAATGGTGGAAAAATAGCCAACAATTTCCAACATTGTTGATAATGTTAGAAATTTTTGGCTATTTGAGCTGCCATTAAGCCTATAAGAGATAACTCATCTAAGAAATCTTCATAATGGGCTAAAACTCTATCAGAGCCAACACGTCATGTTATCTTGGACTAGGTGGGCCAACACATCATGTTATCTTCCTGGGTGGGTTAACACATCATGTTTTTCCAATTTCACAATTTTGCAAGGGCAAAAAGGCATCTTTGTGAAATGGAAAACATATTTTTCCATTTCACACTTAATTTCAACGAGTTGAAAGAAGGAAGTGTGAAATAGAAAAAAACCTTGCCATTTTGCAAAGATGCATTTTTGCCCTTAAAAAATTGTGGGAGGGAGGGAGAGGTATAGAGATATATAAATATAAGAACCCCAATGGTTCTAACCAATGCAATTGATAATGTTTTCTTGAATTTTGAAAGTTTTTGCAATGAGAAAATTATACAAATGAAGCAAATTGCAAGTAATATAAAATATAACTAATTAATGACAATTATGTCATTGTTGTTACAAATGTAATTTATTTATATTTTTACCCAGTAGTTCAAAATATACAACCATGTGATAAGTACAACAATACTTTGTGATTCATACTCGGAATGAATAATTCACCATTTATCTATAAATCTAGACACAAATGGTAACTACCTCATTTAAAGATTTTGCTTCCTCTAAAATATCCTTAGATAAATTTAATAAAAAAAAATATTTAATTTAACTTATCATATGAGTGCTAATGCAGAGGAAAGATTAAGTATCAAAAATTCTAAACAACTTTCCAAGCAAATTCTAGTGTGCAATGGGTTCTAATGAAAAACTAACTTTCACATAAATTTATACTAGCACTTGTACCTGGAGGAGGTGCAAGGGTTACACCTATAGGAAAGTATTTTTAAATTATTATATGCTAGATGTATATTGGTTATTGTATTTAAAATTGTGAATATTTTGTAATTAACAAGCGCACAAGGAGAAACATATGATTTATGGAAACATTTGTAAGTGCTATTTAATGATTAATGATACAAAGTATGTTTATAAAAAATAATAAATAAATAAAATTATATTTTTAATATACTTAGAACTATTTGATGAATGGTCTATATCCAATAGTTAAATTTTGTTAGATAGTTAGTGATATTTGTGTCGATCCTTGAAAAGCTCAATATTATTTGAATACTATGAGTATAGACTACAATAGAGTTGTCATAAATATGAAAACTTACTAAAAATTTTCAAGGTTAGTACGTTTCCTAATTAATTCTATGACACACCCAACTTAGAAAGCTTTTATAAATGATGAAACTAGAATTCATGCATCACACAAAAATGCATAATATTTTTTAAACTTTAGCATTACTTTTGTATGAATTCAAAAGAGAGTTTTTTTCTACAGAGTTGTAATGTTTTGATTATTTATCATTAAAAAGACTTCACTAAGTTTCTATACATAATTGTACCATGATGATTATTAGATAATGGAAATTAATCTATATATATATATATATATATATATATATATATATATATATATATATATATATATATATATATATATATATATATATATATATATATATATATATATATATATATATATATATATATATATATATATATATATATATATATATATATAGTAGGGTGACAAAGAACAAAGATGACCATGTATTTGGTTTGATGAGATAGTATTGAAACAATCAATCCTATAAAATAATTGCACCCATTTGCAATCAATATTTCATTTTAAATTAAACAAATGAAACAAGAATCATGTAAATGAATAAAATTATGGCTTTAGAGCTCTAAATAAAATGAAAGTTATAGAAAATACCAACAATCATATAATGAGATATAATGTCAAAATAAGTGAAAGGTTGATGGATATGAAATATATAGAAGATTGCAATAGTGTTTGATTATGATTATAGTGAAATATTTTTTTATTTATTTTTTCAAATGCTATATATAATAATATATGAGTTATACATATAATTGACTTTTAGAAGACTTTAAAAACTGATATGAAATAATTATGCTCCTATATTTGAGTAATCTCCATTTTTAAAGAGAAGATTGGCGTGGATATTTTCTTGGTCTTTAGTGAATTTACCAATTCATTTGTACATGTTATGATGCTTACACATACATATGTTCAACACCCACGGATTACCTATAGAGATTGTCAATCATTAGAGAGTTGATTATGATTATTTTATCAATGGTCACAAGGGTAAGCATTGCATTGGCAAATATAATGTTTCTTTTTTCTCTTCCTCATCTTGTTTTGAGGATTAGTTACCAAGATTTTTATTTAAATGATTCTTCAAAGAAACATAAACATATGGTGAATATGTTGTAGAGTTCATACAACTGAACAAAAAGCATACTCAACATTAAAAATTATAAATAATCTACTCATAAACACACATCTAATCATTTTACTGGAAAATATATATTTTCTATCTATAATTAATTGATTTTATTCACTCCACTTTAGCAACTACAATATAGATTAAATTTATTTATTTAAAATAAAGTATTTAATCAAATGACCAAAGTAACCAAAAATATTTTTTCTTCTAGTAATCTTTAACCTTTAAAGTAGAAAACCCACTATGAATCAAGTCTCAATGAGTAGAAAACCTCTTTTTAAAATAAAGAAATTTTCGGTGAAAACATAACACAATATAGTCTATTGACTAATTAAATTTTGTGATGTATATTATACATCTATTTGTGGTCTAGGTTTTGCCTATAAATGAAGCAAATTGCAAGTAATATAAAATATAACTAATTAATGACAATTATGTCACTGTTGTTACAAATGTAATTTATTTATATTTTTACCCAGCAGTTGCAATCCAATTGGGTAATTTGCCAGTGAAATTGTTCTTGCTAAGGTTCAGAAACTCTTGTTGTTTACAGTAATGCATCCCCGATGGAAATTGCCCTGAAAATGTATTGCCTCTGAGATCCAGTGACTTGAGCTAT
This sequence comes from Chamaecyparis obtusa, assembly GCA_027943335.1. Classification (NCBI taxonomy): domain Eukaryota; kingdom Viridiplantae; phylum Streptophyta; class Pinopsida; order Cupressales; family Cupressaceae; genus Chamaecyparis; species Chamaecyparis obtusa. Next base: position 21,362 of record BSBK01014749.1, on the reverse strand, counting down.
TGTAGATTACCCAGCTCATCTGGTATTTCTATACAATGTCAATACTTTCAGAGAGGCGCAGTTCCCGAGGCTGGAGGGCAGATCATGGCTGAGCTCATTATTTGATAGATCCAGGTTCTGTATTCTTTGTAAGAAAGAGATTGATTAAGGAATGACACCTCTGAGCTTGTTGTTAGACAACGACAAGAACTCCAAAGAAGATGGAAGATTTGTTCCAATGTAATCTTCGATGTTTCCTTCAAAATTGTTATTCGACAATTCCAGAATTGTCAATTGATGCTGAAGGGAAAGAGAGGGAAGACGACCATGGGGATGATTTCCTGAGAGATTCAGGGTCTTCAGATTATGCGATTTAGTCCATAACCATGACGGTATTGTTCCCACCAGACTGTTTCTAGAAAGATCTAAATACTCAACTCTGGTCTGGTGGGAGACCCATTTTGGAATTCACTTAGAAGTCCATTTCAGTGAGGCTTAAAGCTGCAATTTGGGCCGCCAGAGTCCAATTTAGGAGATTCATCCTCAAATTGAGTGAAACCAAGTTGTTCATAGTGAATACCCAATTGGGTATTTCACAAGAAAGTGAAACTCAATAACAAATGTGGTCTTGTTATTGATATAATTTTTAGAGTATCCTGTGATACCCTCTATTTTAAGTGACTGCAAACCAAACCCAGTCCAAATAGAGTTCTATGCAATTCATATGGGTTTTACAGAAAATGGCAAATCATAGAAAGAAATGTTGCAGAAGAGAAGAAAACTATCGTCTAGGCCAGAACTAGTTTGAGATTTGACAGAGAATGCGATCTCATTTATAGAAAAATATTTGAGCAATATCTGATTTGATATGATACAGTTCAATTTGATTTTGAGCAACACCTAGTTTGATATGATACAGTTTGAGTTTGATTTGATTTTGAGCAATATCTGAGTTAATCTGATACAATTTGATGTGAATTTGTGTGGTAGATTGGGAAGGTGTAAAATCGGGTTTCTTAGTTGGGCATTATCTGAAGCGTTGTAGGTAACGTCACAGTTATGTAAAAAACTATTAATTTATATTGTCATTGTAAGCTTTACATGGCTACTAACAAGCAGATTCAACTGTGTAGTTTTCTGAGTCAAATTTATTGACTCATGTTTCACGAGTAGTGGTTCACAAACCCATCTCTCATGAGAATGAATGGAACACTTAGCACTCATTGGATCTAAGTGATGCTCACATGGATGAAGCAAAGGGACTTCCCCGGAGGTCACCCATCCCCGTATTACTCCATGATTAAACCCACTCTCTTTGCAACCTCACTTGCAAAACCTTCACCAAATGTTATACCTTATGAAACTAATAAATAATTTATTGTCATTATTATTTTCCAGTTTAGATAGAATCTCATTAATACCGAAATTCCTTAACTAAATAAATTGCATGATTAACAGAGTTGATACCGTGATTTGATGGGCATTATCAGAAGCTTTGTAGGTACCGTCACAGCTATGTTAAAGCCCATAAATTGAAGTTTTATAACATCGCTACTATCGAGCGATCAAACCACAGATTCCATAAACTATAAATAAGCAATTTGTTCTCATTATTATTGTCAGATTCCGTAATTAATCGAAGTTTTACATCGCTACAAACGAGCGATCAAACCACAGATTCCGTAAACTATAACTAAGCAGTTTATTGTCATATTCCATAAATAAATAAATTGCATGTTTCAACTATAAATAGTAGCACGATTAAACTTTTTCTCACAGAATACATAATTGAAAGCACAAATGGCGAAGGGATACGCATACCTGCTCTTGTTATTGGTCGTTGCCTCTTCAATTTATGCGTCTGGTAAAATGCATTCTTCTTCTTCTCTTTCATCAATCTTTATTTACTAAATAGATTCTGAAATAGTACATAATTTACTAATTTGCGTGTTGGTAATTACAAAAAAAGAGTCCGTGGTATTAGACGACCTCCTGGGGCCGTGCGAATATTTTAGCGGTACATATAAAGGAGATTGCGATCCTTTTACCGGTGGGTGCAATGATACGTGCAGAAATTCTGATAATGCTGACAGTGGGAAATGCAAGCTGCAAAATCTTTTCGTATGGTATTGTGTGTGTTATAAAAGCTGTTAGAATGGCAATGCTCCCAATGGACTACGCTCCTTACGAGCCTACGAGTCATTTTGTAATTGGATTTGATGGGATAGATTTTATTTTTAAATAATTTGAATTGAATACTTTTAATAAATTTATAATATATCTAGTTTTGTTTCGTGTAGTTAAATTAAGAAAGGATCTGTTTTTTTAGTAACACTTATTCTAATATTATTGTTGTACTTATGTGAATGTCTGAAGCTTATTGTCAATCGAGATATTTTAAATATTACTATGAGTAGGAGAGAATAATATCACACTGAAGTCTACTTATTTAAGAAATCAATAGATAAATTCTTTAAACCAATTCCTTATTTTAAAAAGACTGTCTAAGTGTGTGAGGATAAAGATCATGACGTCCTAGTCTATTTATTAAAGAACTCACAAGACTATTCAAACGTAAAAGTCCATAGGGATCAAGTTCATGGTTATAGATTAACTTTGTGCATGTGAACCTAATCTAAAGCATGATTAGTTGGCGCACACAATTAAAAGAGTTTATGCACTGCTAACCATCATCTTCCATTGCTTGGGTTGGCCCCTTAGAGTTCTTCATGATCTTACTTTCTTAGCTTAGTAACCCAGGTTAAATGAAATCCCCATTTGCTCCTTGAAAGAGAGACATCATAGGTGAATAGATGAAAATAAAATGATTCTAATCTTGATCCACATATACGATTTTACACAACATCAATAAATTTTCAAATGTATAAATCTCACTTTCCTTAAGAAATGGTAATCAAACATATCAACTACAAGAATAACCTATCTATCTTCATTTTAACTAGTTGGAACACGATCATAATTCCTATTTAATATTACCTAATTCAATTTATTGCCTATCACTATGTCCACTATCCACCCTTGACATAATCTACATGATTTACATTTTTTAGCATTTTAAAAAATCAAATGTTGCTCTAGTAGTACTTCTAAATTTACACCAAATTGTGATCTTATTGGTTTTCCATTCTATGATTAGAGTTTAGGGTTGCATTGTGAAACCTAATTTTTTTAATTTTTCGGTCTAATTTTATATTGGATCGTGACACCTTTCAAATTTTCATCTTTACCCAATTTTCATATCAATTTATGGATTCTAATATATTCCTTTCATTTATTTCACATGATATCCATATTCTTAATTTTTATTCATGGAATTATATGCTTTGGATATTGGTTCTATCTTTACAGAGTTTTTATTTGATCACCCTTTACTTCTCTCCTCCTTCTCATGCCATTAAAATAAAACCTTACACTTTTTGTGATGCTTAGCTCTTTTGGTCATTCCTTCAATGATGACCACTTCCCACGAGAAAGTAATGATACTCTTTCAATAAGGAAATATCTTTTTTTGAAGAATTGTAAGAAATATATATTCTTTTTACATCTTATATTAGTGAATATCATTCCGACGTAAAGGAATTTTGTAATTCATCTTTATGAATGGACCTTTCTATGGAAAACCACCTAAAATATATCTAGAATCTAAATAGATATACACATATCAAATTTATTCTAGGATAAAATCATTCTTTATGGCTCTATTAAAATGGATAATTTATTGTTCTAAATATAATAATAAAACTTATGGGATAGAGGAACTATACTAGGTAAGCATAAGAAAAGTGTATAAAAAATGAATTCTAATCAACACACCTATTGAGAAAAGGAAAGCTCAATCAAATAAACCAAAATCAAAGCAATGATACCTTTCAATTTTAAGACCAAGTTGTGAATTATTTGTATCAGACCAAAATATCTAATTGACAAGTGATGAAAATATTTTGAAATGAATGCCTATCAAAACTTTTGATTACGCTGGATTGGGGACCTATCTTGATTACCAAGAGCTTCTTGTTATGAAGGATGTTGTCACAAGGTCTAGTCTCGCCCAACCCACATGGTACTAGAGGATGTGTCACACAAGTGTCACAAGTCATGTTAAAAAATTTACCAAGCACACTGCAATTTATAGGGGGTGTTATACCCAATAAGTGTAGTCTAAAAACAATTATGATCACACTTGTAAAAGAACAACCAAGAGAATTTGGAAAACTTATTTTGAGAGCTTAAATAAAACTAGAAGGTTTCAATTAATTGTTGAATTGATTAGATGTGTATAGTGGAAAATGGTGAGCAATACTAGGAATGAAGATCACTCACCAAATTCCATTGATTATACATTAGAAAGGTCCCCCCAAAAGGCTCACCCTAAAAAAATCCGATTAGAACAATCCCATAATGATGAAGGGATGCTAATGCAAGATCTAGATGAGGGTGGAGAATTGGGGTTTGTTCCCTTAATATTAATAAATTAGTGTGATTGATTATGATTGTGAATTGATTTGTAAAATTTACAAGATTTATAAAGAAAATGATAAATGATCACATATTATATCAAATCTAATCTATGAAAGTAAGAGAAAGACTAAAATGGATAAATGAACGTACCTTTAAAATAGAAGAGGGAAATTGATCTTCAAGTCTAAATTATGCTGTCACCGGGAAGCCAAAATCAAGTACAATTCCAGATCCAAAACTCTGTTGGTTGTATTTTCCTCTTGTGAAAATTTTAGTCAAAAAGTGTAGGACAAGGTTGTGTAAGTCGACCTGGTCCTAATTACAAAAGTTGACCTAGTCCTGTCACATCCAAAAGTGATAAAAATTGCATAGGTAGATTGTAACTGGTTATGAGACTCTTGAATCTAGATCCAAAACTCTGCAACCTATTCCTATAGACAGAGAAAAAGGGGGAAAAGTTATGGAAATGGGTTTTCCTTGGTCAATCCCCTATACAGGAATCAACCTTGAAATGAAATAGAGGTTGCATAAAGTAAAGTAAATGTAAACAAGATAAATGTCTTACCTTTCATGTAAAACCCTCGTGGATGGATATTAACATCCACCAAATCCATGAATATACTTACATGTGTATGCTTTTAGAATAAATGATTCCTTCACAAATGCAATGGATCTACACTTGCGAATCCTATATCTTGAATGGATGTATACCTGATAACCTCAATGGAGAAGGAGAGAGAAGAAGAGTGGATGTATTGATCTTCTTTCTTGTTTGTAAATTCCTTTACTTGGCCATCATGGGAGAATAATTTGCATCAATGAGAGAAGATTTCCTTTTCTTGATTGGATCTTGAAGAAATAGAGACTTGGAGAGCCTAGATTGGGTGCTTTCCTTCAAATCTTGAATCCACTACTAAAATTGCACAACTTGAATTTTTTTATTTCTTGCACTCGATCATATGATTTCTCTTGCACATGGATAGATTTCATAAAAATAGATCATGTAGGTATGCCAAAATGAGAGGAGAGAGGCCCCTTTTATACTCATTTCAGGATTCAAATTAGGTCTAAGATGTTCATAGATATCAAAAATAGAAGAGAACCCCCCCGTCAAGATCTAAGAAATCTTCAAGGAAAAAAACCTAGGACAAGGCTAACTTAGTCGACCTAGTCCAGAACTAGGTCGACTTAACTAACCTATTCCAAGACTAGGTCAACTTAGTTGACCTAGTCTAGTAGATTTTGCCTCAAAATGTGTCAGGACTTAGGGGAGTGTGATAGAAAGAAGAGGGAGAAATTATAGGTTGTTGGGATCAAGGAAACTAGATATTCATCCCTTGAAAACACAAAAGTGTGGTGTAAGAGGTCCTAGAGCCTCCAATTATGTGTGCTAACTTTTTAGGACACTACAAAATCTATGACTAATTAAGATACTCAGAAAATCCTTGGCTTAAGATCATTCAAAACTAATATGGAGGAATCTAATTATTGTGTATCATGAAACAAGCTCAACATTATACCCTAAAGACTCCCATGTCAATTTTTCTATTCTTACATCAACCATAATGATCAATGAAAAAAAATATCTTGTTTGATTAGAAAATCTTACATCAAACAGAATGTGCAAGGGAAAGAAAAAATTCATTTGATTAGAAAATCTTACATCATCCATTATAATAATTATGATGAAAAAGATGCATAAACTAAGAAATCTAGGGTTCAAAACCATTTCACGTCATCCCTCCACCAGACATTTTGTCATTGGCAGTACATGCCTAGGAGGAGAAAAAAACCAGGCAACCTTGCAGGTTTTTATTGCATACATTTGGAAATTTTTAAATCGACAGGAAAAATTGTTGCCTAAAGAAAATGACCCCAAGTCTTAAGAAATGACATAGGTTACTACAAAGGGGGGAAATTTTTTAAGTTAGAGAACTTAGAGATAGTTCCACTATGGTATATAACTTAACATTCCAGGGGATTGAGAAGGAAACATGACCATACCTAGCATTAACCCACCAAATGAGAGGTTTTTGCATTAATAGTTTGTTCCTACAACAAATGTAAAAAATATTATGGTACCTTGAAAATTTTTGAAACTTTTTACAATTTTTACAACTTCTTATAAATTTTGCAGCTTTTTACAAATTTTTCAACTTTTGCAATTTTTTCAAATTTTGCAACTTCTTGACACTTTTGTAGCTTATAGAACATTTTGCGACTTTGGTTATTTTTTGTAAATTTTTTATACTTTTTGACAAACCAACTAAACCTAACATATTTATAGTGAATCTATGCCAACCCTAATAAACCACGGTTATTCATAATGAATCTAAGTCAGTCTCAATGAATGTATAACATGCACTAACAAATCCACACTGTAATAGAAGTTACTGTATGTGGTTGAACGTGGACCTCTAATCCAACTACACACGCAACATATTCATTACTCACACAATTGAATTACGAAAGAGAGTATTGATTACTCAATTTGAAATTCATGGTGAAGCGACCTATTGCCTCCTATGTAGACGGGGTGTTTAATTACTCTCAGAACGAGAGCCCAAAAACCATTAGACCAGTACTACAATGGAGGATTTGAAAGCTTATGAAGATAAGTAAAAGTGCAATTAATCTAAGATGAAGATGCAGTTTATAATCTAGAACGGAGTGCAGATTTTAGTCTAACAATTTGAAAGTAAATATGGAATGCATATTCTAGTCTAAAGAACTTGAAATAAAGATGAGATTAAGCTATGAGAAAGTAAGCAAAATAATTATAATGAAGATGCAATATTAAACTAGATGAAATTAATCTAAAATATGCAATAAAAGCTTGAAATAATGAAATTGAGATAAAAAAATGCTATAGTTTAGTTACTCTCAAAATTTCTCTCCTTTGAATGAAGAATGAGGTTCATTAAATAGAGAAGCCCGGGGAGAGAATGAAGAGGTTCTTGATTTGAAACTCCCGACTCTTCATTCCCAATTGAGACAAAAAGGAATGAATTACTTAATTAAAAGAATGTTTATTGCCACATAAGGGTGACCTTTCGAATAATTTGAATTATTAATTCAAATAAAGGTGTCCATTCAAATAACAAGTAATATTAATTCATTTTTATGTATATTAGCCAAATGGGGTGGGTTTAATTTAATTTAAAGCACTTAGGACTTTAGAATTACATTAATTTATCACAGGGGTAATTTAGCTAATAAAAGTTGAAGACTTTAGGAATTAATTATAATATTTGATTAATGCAATTTAGGGTTTTTGCAATTGACATCAAGTCAATTAAGTCAGGTAAGAGAGAGAAAATTTCCTAGCAAAGTAGGACTTTGAAGATGTAAAATTGATGAAAATGCACCAAAATTGATTGAATTTATTAGGTGCCAATATTGGGGTACTACATTTGCCCCTCTTTGAATTGATGTGCAAACAACGCATTGATTCAAAGAATAGTCTGAAGTGACAGATGATGAGAATTTCAGAAGTCTAGATTAGGATGCCAACACACCGAATAGATCAAAGCATGATTTTTTGAAGTCTAAGTTAGATTGCGAAGACAACGATCTTGAGAGAACTAGAATCAAGGTTAGATTGCCCCAATACGAAGCCTAGCCCTCTGAGACCCGGGTTAGATTGCCCAGATAACAGTCTAAAAGAGATTTCAAGAGCTATCTCTAGAATGAAGATTAACTCCCAGGAATTAGGGTTAGATTGCCCCAATACCTAAAAGGATTTCAAGAACCATCTCCAAAACAAAGCTTGACTCTCGAGGATCCGAGTTAGATTACTTAGATACCTAAAAGATAGATGACCAGATAGCAAGATGTGAGGCACCGAGATGCCCCTAGTGACGAGATGCCTCAAGCAGTGAGGACTTTGATTCAGATTAGACTAATTCAAGAATTGATTCGACAAGATTCAAATGATGCAATCATCCTGCCCCCTCGAGAGTGAAATCAAAAGATGACATATCAGAAGGATGATTGACAACAAGAGGTTGCAAAGCAGAAGCAATCAGACTAGATTCAAGAAGATGCAGAAGCAAATTGGAGCAATGCAGAGGTTCTGCTGACCAAGTTTGACCATGATTGACCATGGTTGACCAGATTTTACTAGAGTTGACTTTGATGAAAAGAGAAAAGATCTTGAGAACATGATGCAAAGATGAGGGTCGGGTAGGAAGATGATGCCAAAAGGTTGATTGCACAAGTGTCCGATCCCAAAGAGTCCCAGAATTTAAAACATAATTTTGAGCTATCTAGAGATGTCAGATTTTGATTTCAATCCCAAAAATGGATCCAGAGCAGTCGATTTAGCCAAGGGTGCTATTTTTGCACAAAATAGAGCACTTTTGAAAATTAGGTCAAAAGGTATATAAGGCCCGGAGGGGTCATTTTCAATTCATTATTCACTTCGTCTTCTTGCTGATTTTGAGCTCTGAGAGAGAAATGGAGGGTCTTCCATTGCATATGCATTGATTTGAGCACCCCCAAAGAAACACTTGGCCACTAGAGTGTGACGCACCTGTAAGTAGTCAATAAACCTCCTTGCATTTTGATTTGTACCACTTTCTAGGTCAATTTAGGATAGATCTAGCAAGTTTTAGGGCCTGTTCTTCCAATCTCACATGAGGAAGTAGTTTCCTCACACTGGCCTAGATCTCCCTTCATGTGAGGAAGTATTTTCCTCACATGAGTTAGGGTTCCTTCACCTGGGCTCTGTCTGGAAGCTCGCGTGAGCTGAAAGTTGGTCTCGCATGAAATTTCTCCTGCTCCTGCACTAACAAGTCCTGTCTCGCGCAATGAAAAAGTTTCCTCAGGTGAAAAGCTGCTACAGATTTTGAATGTCTTTGTCAAAAATTGTCAAGTTTGCATAAAATCATCCAAGTATAGCATCGTAGAGTCATGTCTAGGGTAGATGCCTTGCTGCATTTTTTGTTGTTGTTTTGAAAACCATCATGTTGAGATACTGATCCAATGTCATCACTTGCTTTGCAAGTTGACTTCCCCAATGTCACCTTCAGGTCACATCATCTGATGATCACTACATTAGTTAAGAGACTGATAGATGTAGAGAGTGCTCACATTGAGGGACTCGGTCTAGGATGCTTGCATGATCTACCTGACATTTGGGTAAATCATGGTCTTCTTGGTGCACTCGTAGAGCGTTTCCATTTGGAGATGAACACTTCCCATTTTTTGATGGGGGAGATGATTGTGACTCTTGAGGACATATACAAGATCTCAAGGATACCCATCCATGGTACTCGAGTAGAGTACAATACACAGTCGTGGTAGAGTACAGTAGCCTTGAGGACTATCTTCAGAGATGATCTAGTGATGGGTCAGGCCATCTCCTAGGAGGATCTTATTCGCAGATACAGTGGTGCTCACCCATTAGCTGTTGTACTCACTATGTTCCTGAGCTGCTACCTTGTTCCAGATTGAGGTCAGCATGGTTTAGAGTGTGGCTGGGTGACGATGCTACAGAGGATGCTAGCTAGACCAGTAGTTAGATTCAAATGGGGTGAGTGCATGCTCACACAGATGTACCATGAGCTTCATGAGATCATGTATCAGGATGCAAGGACGATGGCAGAAGGTGTCTTTGTTTTGTAGATCTAGGCCTAGGAGCATCTCCCTATTTGCAGACCTATTTTCCATGATACATGACAGGCACTGAAGCCTTATATTTATAGGTACGCAGGTTCGATGACTCAACCTTTGCTGGGTAAGATAGAGTAGTGGCGACGATAGCTAGATGACATGGTAGCTATTTTCTGGAGACCTTGGGTTGCCACTGAGCCCTAGGATGATGCTCGTTGAGAGCTTTCTTTCATGTTTGTGTCATGTCCATTGATTTGACGTAGTGTTACTCCCATTGAGCGATTGCTTGTCACACGTGTCTTGCACCAATTTGGTAGGCGATAGGACATTTCACATGAGTATTACCCCTATGCCCACTTCGTCGATGAGGAGAAGAAGGGGTGGCATGCGAGACTTGATCCAGGATGATGTGTGATAGAGGCATGCATACTAGCTGCACAATGGGACTATATGGTGGATGTCACCAATGCAGGGGTGACACCTGCATATAGAAATCAGTTGATAGCATGACCACATCCTAGATTCACTGATCCTATTGGTATGGGAGTGCAACAATAGCCTATGCAGTAGCAGCAGGTACCAGCTCAGTAGGTACCAGTTCAGTAGCCTACACAGTAGCAGGTTGCACAGCAGGGGCCACAGGGATAGCAGCAGAGAGTGCTAAGGCCTAGATCAGGATAGACTAGCATCGCCACCAAGACCATGGGTTCAGATGTAGGAGCTAGGAGAACTGTGGCCCAGTAGAGATCCACTAGGTAGTGGATAGGTGATTCATCGCAGCAGGCTCCTCCAGATGATGATACTTATATGCTTGATATTCTGGTAGGAGTAGGGACACCACAGTTGTAGGAGGCTCTCAAGAAGAGCCATGAGAGAGTGAGGAAAGTCCAGGGGGAGTGGGATGACTACCATACCTGAGTCATTAGAGAGGAGACCTGCATAGCTAATAGGGATGCTAAGATCAGGCAGCTACGAGAGGAGCTAGCACGGTTGAGGATTGAGATGAGATATGAGGTTGCTCATACAGCTTATTATTATGAAACTTACTATGGAGTTGTTCTGGATCTATCAGAGTAGGTGCCACCATTTTTTGAGTACACTAGAGCTCCACAGGCACCACCACAGGCACCTCCATAGTAGGCACCTCCACAGTGACCGATGCCTCCTCCATAGAGACCACTGCCACCACCTCCTCCAAGTGGTGAAAAACATAGTTAGCACATTTTGATATATATTGTAGCCCATTTTTTATACTGTGCTTGAGTAGCACCCTTCTCTTTTGTACATGACATTGTTTTGAGATATATATATATATATATATATATATATATATATATATATATATATATATATATATATATATATATATATATATATATATATATATATATATATATATATATATATATATATATATATATATATATATATATATATATATATATATATATATATATATATGAGATCGACAGTTTTGATATCATCGTACTTGTTGATATATTGCTTTGATATTGATGTTTTATGAGATGTGTTCTATATGCTTAGATGTATGGATAGATATGAAATTTACATGTTTCCTTTTATGAATATGAATATGCACATGGTTTACTTTTATGATAATGCAATGTGAAATGTAGTGATAGATGGATAGAATGTATGCATATGTGTAATGTATGATTTGAGTTATGCTTATAGTGGATGCACATGTAAATGAAGATGCAAATGAATTTATGAATGCAAATGGAAATGAAATGAAAATGCAATGGATATGTAATGTATATGGTACTAATCATCTCATGCAGGATTGTCACAATATATGACAGGTACTAATAAAAAAGAATACATTTCAAAGATCAAGAGTGAGGACCAGACACTTGTGCAGCCAAGATGAAATCGGGACAAAAGATGAGAACCTTCGATGAATAGAAAGCAATCAAGAGAGTACCAAGATATCATCTCAAATGCAAGCTTATCATGAAAATGCAAGCCTAAACTAAAATGCAAGCCTAGAATGAAAATGCAAACCCTAGGACTTGGTTGTTGGACTCACCGTATTTATCATCATAGATTTCATTTAGGCATGGGAAAATCATAGAATTCCATACAATCCTCACTAACATTACAATCATGAGAATATGAATATGCCATAAGTCTTAAATTTTTTGAAATGAGGTGTAAGCATTAAGGCACAAGAAGCCAAAATGACCTGAACACCTATTCCTTTTGATTTAGTAAGTTAACATAAGCATCAAAGCATAATTACTAGAATGACCTAAATGTTGCTTGTGAACAAACACACCAGACACATGAGAGTTCCTTCTTTTGGAAAAGATTGCTTGCAGTGACCCTTACATTCACTTAGCATGACAAGCGTTAGCGATTTTACTTGTAGCAGAAAGAAGTCACTCAAAATAGACAAGGAGAAGAACCAACCTCACCAAAGTGTCCATATAAAAGGAGTCAAGGTACGCGTGGCCATCCAATATGAGATGAAGGATCTTACAGACGGACACCCCTCTTATGTGAATTCATTGGATCATTGGAACTAAACCAGCAAACAGAAAGCAAAGGAAAGATCATGCCCCCAGTCTTCATTTCTCTCGGTCAAGGAGACATCTTAGAGTTTCTCAAGGAGGAATGATAAAGCAAAAGAACAATACACAAGAAAAGCTTAGCATGCTTCAAAGGAACACAAATTTAGTTTTCAGTTTAGTTTAAGTTTGCGTTCAAGTGGATTGAAGTTGAATCGAAAGCAAACAACATTCAAAGTCTTGACAAGATAGTGACAGTAGGCAGACGTAGTGAGAACCACTAGTGACCATCACAAGAGATGAAGTCTCAAGAAGATATCGAAGCATGGACCAAGTATCAGCAGGTGAACATAGTGAGAACCATTGGTGACCAATATGAGGAAGATTCTCAAAAGAGAGAATAAAGCACAAGTGAAAAATCAGCAGGTAGACATAGTGAGAACCACTGGTGACTGATGTAAGGAAGAGATCCCAAAAGATAGGGGTTTGAATGAGAGCTAAGTATCAGCAGGCAGGCATAGTGAGAACCACTGGCGACTGATACATGAGAGATCCTCAAGGAGAGAGATCTCAAAAGTAGCTAGGCATCAACAGGCAGATGCAAAGGGAATCGCTGGTGACTGATACATGGAAAAAACTTTCGAAAGTGATAGGACAATGCCCCCTAGACTAGGAAGGTGCCCCCAAGTGTGAACCAATTCCAATCCATGAAGAGTCGAGGAAAATCTTGAAGACAACTAAAGGCAAGTGCATGAGCTAGCAAACTAAAGCAGGAAATGAACTAAAAGTAGGAAGCAAACTAAACCAGAAAAGCAACAAAGCGAACTAAAGTAGGAAACTAAAAGCCAAGTGATGCTGAAATGAGATATAGCTTCAGGAAACAAGAGGTGCCTGTTTACCAGGTTTTCATCATCTTGGTAGAGATTCTATTTTTTTCTACCATGATGCCTGTTTACCAAGTTTTCATCAATGGCACATTTTTCTTCTTTTTCAATTTTTTTGTACTTTTCTCCTTTTTTTTTCTTTTTTTTGTATTTTTGAATATTTCATTTTTTTTGTATTTTTTATCTTTTCACTTTTTTGGTATTTTTTCAATTTTTAATTTTTTTGTTTATTATTATCAAGGTGCCTATTTACCAGGTTTTCACCAAGATAATAGATACATCAAAGCATCTATTTACCAGGTTTTCACCAAGATTATCATTTTCAGGACGTTTTGCAATTTTTAGGATTTTTTGCAATATATCATTTTTTTGAATTTTTTCAGGACCAATAAGTAATGTACATGAGCACACAGAGAATGCCTCAGCTGTAGAATTTCTTCAAGTGAAGAGCATTGATAGGCTCTTTGAGCTGTTCTCCTTCAGTGGTGGAGAGTTGATAAGCGCCAGACCTAAATGCTACAGTAATGACATACGGACCAAGCCAGTTTGGTTCAAATTCCTTTTCGAGACTCCCTGCTGTTGATTTTTGGGGTTCTCTCTCAGGACGAGATCACTCACTTGGAATTCTCTTTGTCTGACTTTCTTATTGTAGGCTTTAGATATCCTCTTTTGGTATGCTCTTAGATGATCGAACGCCACCTTCTAATGTTCAGTCCAGTAACTCAAGCTCTTGAAGCTGAGATATTCTATTTTCTTCATCAGTGATGAGGCCCCTCAGAGAGATTTGTAATGTTGGAATCTCAACCTCAATAGGTAATACTACATCTGCTCCATAAACCAAGGCAAAGGGAGTGGCCACCGTTGGTGTTTAGATACTTTTTTTGTAGGCCCACAAAGCCAGATTAATCTGGATGATGCCAATCTCTACCAAATTTATGAACTATTCGGTGCAAGATTTTGAGAATTGTCTTATTAGAAGCTTTTTCTTGTCCATTACCCTGAGGATAATAGATAGACAACCAATGCTGAATAATTCTAAACTTGGTGCATAAATCTGTCAGGTCCTTATTTTTTAATGGTCCCCCCATTGTCAGTGATAATGGATGAGGGTACACCATATCTACAAATGATATAGTTTAGTATAAACATAGCCACAGACTTACCATTAGCTACAGCTAGAGGTACTGCCTCAACCCACTTGGTAAAGTAATCAGTAGTTGTGATGATAAACTTATGTCCTCTTGAAGAAGAAGGATGTATCTGACCTAAAAAATCAAAGGTCCATTTTTGAAATGGCCAAAAACTAATGAGAGGACTAAGCTCTTTAGCAAGAGCATGAATCAGATTCCTATGAAATTGGCATTGTTTGGAAGTCTTGGCATATTGAACAGCTTCTTTTTCCATGTCTGGCCAGTAATAACCAGCTCTAATAAGTTCTAGGCTAACGTCAGACCACTAGAATGAGACCCATAGATACCTTCATGTACCTCAGCTAGTGCATGTTTGGAATCATTAGGTTCTAAACACCTAAGGAGGGTACCATCTAGACCCTGTCTATACAAGTCATTTGCTATGATGACATACCGTGAAGCAGTACAAATTAAGTGATGCTTTTCATTCTGGGTATAGGTGTCTGGAATGATCTGGTCATGAACGTAGGAAAAGATATGATGGTAGTAGGATGAATCATGTCCAATGACTAAACAGATCATCCTAGATTCAAGAATATCATAAGCAGGGTAGTGTAATGCCTCCACTAGGAATTCATGTCTGAAGTCATTTTCGAGCATTTGTAACATTGAAGCAAGAGTGGCCATAGCATTAGCTACTTTATTGTCTGCCCTTAGAATTTGCTGGAAAGAAATGTGTGAAAAATAATGTTTGAGATCATCCACCATTCTTGTGTAGGGTATTAGCTTGTCATCTTTTGTTGGTAGACATCATTGACTTGGTTGATGATTTAATTGAGAGTCTCCAAAGACCTTGAGCTCATCCACATGCCATTCAAGGGCTATCTTCATACCATTAATGAGAGCTTCATATTTAGCTATGTTGTTTGTGGAGGGAAACAACATTTTATAAGCTTTTGGCAATGAGTATCTTTGAGGTGTTATAAATAGAATGTTTGCACTGGCTCCTTGCTGAGTGAATGATCCATCAAAGAACATGCTCCAAGATTGATGTGTGAGAAGCATGATGGATTCATCTGGGAATTCAATAATCAAAGGCTGGTGATCTTTCAAAGGAGCTTCCACCAGTTGATCAGCAATTGCTTGTCCTTTAATAGCTTTTCTCTCCACATACTTAATGTCAACTAAGTATCATCATCCATTTTGCTAATCTACCCGTGAGGGCAGCCTTGCTCAGTAGGTACTTCAGTGGATCAATTTTTGCAATAAGCCTTATGGTGTGAGCTAGAATATAATGCCACAACTTCTGAGAAGAAAATACCACTGCTAGACAAGCTTTCTCAATGATAGAATAGTTCATCTCATATGAAACCAATGTTCTGCTGATATAATATTTGGCTCTCTCTTTGTTGTTTTGATCTTCTTGAGCTAGGAGAGCACCCAAAGATGTGTTTGTTGCTAAGATGTATAGTATAAGTGGCTTCCCCTAAACAAGAAGCATCAAAATAGGTGGATTAGCAAGATACTATTTTATTTGAGTGAGTCCCTTGTCACATTCCTCATTCCATTCATAGGTCACACCCTTATGCAAAGTTTTAGTGAACGGTTGTGACTTGTCAGCCAACTGTGAAATGAAGCATCAGATAGACTGTAGCCTTCCCTGTAATCCTCTCATTTGATTGATATTCTTGGGTGGAGGCATGTCCATAATAGCTTGCACCTTTTTCAGGATCAACTTCTATGCCTTTAGCTGAAATGATATAACCCAAGAGTTTCCCGGAAGTAACACCGAATGCACATTTTTTTGGATTAAGTTTGAGACTAAATTGTTCCATGTGGTCAAGGATGGGACCCAAATTTGTAAGATGAGTTCTTCACTACATGGTTTTGGCTAAAGTATCATCCACATAATCCTCCATCATTTTATGCATCATATCATGGAAAATAGTAGTGACAGCCCTCTAATATGTTGCTCCAGCATTCTTAAGACCAAAAGACATGATATTCCAGCAAAAGTTTCCCTAGGCACATGTGAAAGCGGTCTTTTCTTGATCTTCTGGCATAATTTTTATTTGATTATAGTCAAAAAATCCATCCACCAAGGAATACATCTCATATCCTACTGTCATGTCTACTATCATATCAATATTAGGAAGTGGGAAGTCAACTTTTGGACATGCCTTTGGCTAAAGTATCTGAAAGATGAGTTCTTCACTGCATGCTTTTGGCTAAAGTATCATCCACATAATCCTCCATCATTTTATGCATCATATCATGGAAAATAGTAGTGACAACTCTCTGATATGTTGCTCCAACATTCTTAAGACCAAAAGGCATGATATTCCAACAAAAGGTGCCCCAGGCACATGTGAAAGCAATCTTTTCTTGATCTTCTAGCACAATTTTATTTGATTATAGCCAGAAAAGCCATCCATCAAGGAATACATCTCATATCCTACTGTCATGTCTACTATCATATCAATATTAGGAAGTGGGAAGTCAACTTTTGGACATGCCTTATTGAGATCCTAGAAATTTGTACACACACGAATGGATTTATCATGCTTGGTGATTGGAACAATTTTTGAAATCTATTCTTCATAATCAATAGTTCTTATGAAACCAGCCTTGAAAAGCTTTTCTAGCTCTACTTTGACAAAAAGTGCTACATGTGGATGCATCTTTCACAACTTTTGTTTGACAGGTTTAATACCTGGTGCAATGTACAAATGGTGCATGATTAGATTGGGGTCTAATCCAGGCATGTCAGAGTAGGTCAATGCAAAGTTTATTTTCTTGCTCTGAAAGAAGTTCATGAACTCTTCTTTTTCTTCTGTAGATAGTGGTTGAGCTAGATGAATAATCTGTGGAGTAGCCTCTATACCCAAATTTACCGGTTGTGTTAGCTCAATCAGTACCGATGACCACTCTTGAAAGTGGCTCAGAAGCATATCAAGTATCTCATCCTTGGGCACCTCAGAGAGGTTTTCACCCCTCGGATATGTCTTTTATTTTAACTATTTTGGCTCTGATACTGCCACAAAGTGGTTTTCACCATCAGAGCATCTATTTTTTCTTCTTTTAATTTTTTGACTAAGATACTTGATATTCGCCTCTGTCATGCTGACACTGATTTCACTAGTGGAGGAAATTGCAAGTTCAATAGCATGGAGGTAACAGGCTAGATCATAATCATTCTAGAATTTAGGACTTCATTGGATGTGGAAGGGAAGTTCCAATTTATTAAATTGGGATGGCGGAGTGAAAGGGAAGTAGTGACTGGTTCAATCGCGTTCATGGTATAACCATCAAAAGCACAAATGATCAAGTCAAGACCTAGAGCGATCTTGTCCAAAGGAGTGTTTGAATCCCTATAAGAACTTACATCGAAAGTAGAGGACAAGTTAACTCCGGTGGCATCTAATTCATGCGGCCTAGCACTAGACCCTTCACCTACTTTGAGGAGTCTTTCATACACATGAACAGTATCTATGTCTACATCATAAGTAGCATCAGACAAAGAGTCGAACTCATATTCATGTGAGTCAGTACTTGATGTGGGAATTTCATTAATACTAGCTATATCACCTGACTCATCTTCATTCCTTGTGGCATTAATAGCTTGTTGAAGTTGTTCTTGTTCAAGATACTTTTGAAAATGTGGTGGCCTATATTGTTCACCTAGAAAATTGGGATCATCATTTAGTGTTGTTTTCCATTCCTCATATGTGAATTGATACACTGAAGAAGTTTTATCAGAATCAATATCAGTATTAGTATTAGTCTCTACCATATGGATAGGTATGATAGGCTCATCAAGTTCTACAAAGAGTGTTGCAAGATCCAAAGGAATAGGATATGGAAATGTGTCTTCATCAGAGCTGCCCTTTGGATTTACCTCTGGAGTGGCATCTTCAATTTCTTGTTTAGGTTTAGGTTTAGGTTCCAGCACAAACTTGTTAATCTCTAAATGAAAGGGGATCTTCTTGAAACCCAAGCCAATGGTATCCTTTGTGCTATGGCCTGCAGCTTCAATGGGCTTTAGAAAACCATTGTCATTCTTCCCTATAGAACCACTCCCCTTATAGTTGAAGCACTTCATGATCTTGAAAGCCTCACTGTATGGTTTTTGCTCTAAATTGGAGGTGGAGTAGTTGTTTCAGTTGTCCTCTTTTCCTTTATAGATCCAAGCTCTGATAGCTCTTTCTTCATCCTCATCTTCTAAAGGTATAGAGGCCCTTACAAAGGCACCATCATAAACTGTTTGAGGAGAAGCATTAGAAGGTCTATTATTCTCAGAAGGTCTCCCATAAGAGGTTAGGAACAGAGGTAGAGCAGCAAGTGATAGCACAGGTTACAATTTGGTATTCTCCCATACCTGTATCCTTAAGTCTCAAAGTTTGTTCCATTTCTTTTAGCTTAGCATCATAAAACTCAGTGGAATCTCTATTAGCTGGAACAAAGCTATCTATAGATTGTGCAAGAGTGTTGCAAGAGTAATTGGTATTAGCAGGCACGGTGGCTTCCAGCCCATGGAATGGAAACTTAATGCATTGATGGTACATGGATAGAACTTGCATCTCATGAATCCAAGGCCTACCCAACAAGATATTGTAGGCAAGAGGAATGTCAAGAACTTGAAACATAACATCTCTCTCAAAAGGTCCTACATAGATAGGTAGCACAACTAAGCCTTGGGACTTGCATTCTTCCTCATCATAAGCTTTGATGGTAATCTTTTTGTGGGAATCTACACAATTCTCATCATATCCTAGCTAAGTAAGCAGCTTAGTAGAACAGATATAAGACCAACACCATTGTCTATGAGCACTCGATGGACATGCTTAGGACCTATCATGACCTCTATATGAAAGGGAGTGTTATGCGGGTGACTCAAAGAGTGATCATCTTCTTCAGAGAAGGATAGATAGTGAGGCGAGGTCAAATGACCCACAATAGATTGGAACCAGTTGAGATCAAGATCCTTGGGAATGTTTTCCTCGGTGAGGGCTTTATCCAAAATCTGCCCTGTGAGCAGGTGAGATCTTCAACAACTCAAAAATGGTAATCTGAGCATTGGTTTGTTGGAGTTGATCTAAGATGCTATAACTAGCCAAGCTAGTTGTAGGAACAAATTTCATGTTCTTGTTGGCGGGGCCAACAGTAGTCTTATCCGTAGTTTTCTTTGGAGTGGGTGTAGAAGTATCAGGACCCTTATTTGTAGTTTGCTTCAGAGTGGATATAGAAGTATTGGGAACTTTCAAAACAACTCTTCCACGCGATTGAGTGACAACATTAGCACAATCTTGAGGTTGTTCAAATTTAGATGAATGAGATTCAAATGAATGAGATGCAGAACTACGCAAGATGAAAGGAGTCTTGGGTTTGGGAACATCACTACTTCCCTTAATAGTAATCACGTTGCAGTACTCTATCTCAACAGGTTCGATCATACCAATAACATTGTCATCATTAGTGTATGTGTAATTGACTTTAGCATTGGTATTCTTAGCATTTGAAGACGCACCTTCTCATGAGGAGGGAAGGGATCCTTAAATGCTTGATGGTCCAAATTCTTGTTATGGCCATCCACAATAATGTCACCGCTATCAATCAAACCTTGGACGTTATGTTTTAGCTGAAGACAAGTAGAAGTCTTATGACCCTTATTCTAGTGATAGTCACAATAAGCATTGTCATTCCACCAATGAGGTCGTGGTTGTGGGTCATAAAGATGCTTTTACAAAGGAGTAAGAATCTGACTCTACACAAGATTTGTATAGACCACATCAATTGGTTCTCCCAAGGAAGTGAATTTGTGCTCAGGTCGAGATGCCCAAGGTTTGTTTCTAGAAAACCTTGAAGGTTGTTGATTTTCTACCATGGCTTTTCAGCCACTTTAACTACTTGTATGGTGGAAGAGAGATTAAAAATAGACTTAACAGGTTGTGGGGTCACATTTTTGACCAATCCATCATTCACTATGTCTCTATCCTTATTCACAAACTTCCCTTTATCCTTATTCGAGTTTGAAGATCCCTCCTTATTGTCTTTACTCAAAGTCAATTCACCTTTCTTGATCATAAAGACCTCTATTCACATCTACTTGTTTGATCATGCTATCAAAAGTTAGAGGACCTTGTAATTGCACTTGGTATCCAAAGTCTAGGACAAGATTGTCTAAGAAAATGTCGAGTCTCTCAGACTCTAGTAGCTTGTGAGGACACCTTGTATATAATTGTCTCCACCTTTGGAGGAATGTTAGGAAAGATTCTCCTTGTGGCTATTTTAAATTGCAAAGATCCTGGATGTTGACCGGATGCTGAATATTATGTGAGTTATGTTGGAGAAATAGATTAGCCATTTCGTCAAAAGTCTTAATGCCAGTAGGGCAATCTAGAAAACCATTCCATCGCGGGTCTACCCAAAACTATGAGGAAATAAGAACATAAGATATGTTTGATCATGCATAAATTCCATAGATGGGTATGTGCACGATCATGAGGGGCCAAACTATGCCCTTAAGTGGCAATGAAAAATCAGCAAATCAGGGTTAGTCAACTTGACGTGAAAATTTCAACTAGCTATCAACCAAATATAAAAAAGTTGTAACAATAGAATCTGTAGAAAATTGAATTTAGTTTCTAAACTACTAGGCCTTTTTTGAAAAAAAGTTAGTATGATTGGTGAAAAGTATAGATTTCAATGCAGCAGTAAAAAAATTTCAGGAAAAAAAAAAGTAG
>BSBK01014748.1:32500-37204 GCA_027943335.1 Chamaecyparis obtusa | reverse complement strand
AGAATTGCCTACTAAGCTAAATATTCACCAGTTTTTAACATTTTAGATCTGACAGAGTATCATGAAGGAGGTGTTGAAGATGAGATCACAACAGCACAGTGGAGTATTCCAGCAACTAGTTCAGACACTAAGGAGATCGAAGATATACTAGATAGTCGTGTTGGTAGAAGCACAAGGAAAAGGACATATGAAGCATATCTGGTCAAGTGGAAAGGATGACCTGTTGAAGATTCATCGTGGCTGACAAAGGAGGAGGTTAGCCCTTGTGGTTTTCCTCTGCACACTTGAGTCATGACAGGGTCACTTCTCAAATTACCTTGGGTGTCTGATGCAGGAGCATCCTCGGTGTAAGAGCAATCTTACATCACCCAAAAATATTTCTATTTTTATATTCAATAAGGGCTATTTTGTGCAGAGCTGCTATTTATGAAAAGTTACTATTTTTGGTAATTTTTGTATGTGCTCAGAATGATCTAATTTCTTTCTTGGAAGTTCATTTTGGTCATATAAATCTACCAGTAAAATTTCATTGCCAGATCAAGTGTATATTGGAAGATATTGAAAATTTTTGGTATTGGCAGCAGGGTACAGAAACTTTGAACTCAATTTTGAAGGCTTTAGAGGCCCCGGATGAGGTTGAAAATTTGGGTAACAAGTGCTTGTGTAGGTCAAACCTGTAGAGCACTTCGTGGCATTTCTGAAATGGGGTTATAATAGCCGATCGGGTCAACTGGTGATGACTTATGGTCTTCGAAAGTTGGGCCACCTAAAATGGTGAAAAATAATTTTCTTAAAAATTTCTGTTCGGGTTTCAAAGGTTATCTTGAGCCGGCTATGATGTAATAAAATGTAAAATAAAATAATTTTAAGTTTGGTCGGCCTTATTCGCTAAAATTTTGGAACCTTCCCAGGAGGTGGAAAATTGATTACATAAGGAAGGCTGTATTATTGTCTTAGGCAGTTCATAATAGTTCTGGGTAGTAGATCTGGGTATTGATTGGAGGCTTTGTCCTACAGAATATTGTAAGGGAATGCCCATGTGGCTTTGCATATTGTAATTCTGAAAGTTTGTAATTCCACATTTGTGGAGATAATAAGAAGCCAATTTTTTGTTCTTGCATATTGTTGTTGTTGTTTCTCTATTTTTGTTATGTGCTTGTGGTATTAAGGGGAGCACCCTTCATCAAGTGGTATCAGAGCAAGAATTCTTGAGTGTGTAAATAGATCACCGACTGTGAGGCAGTTTGCGCCAGGACCATGGCTAGGGTTTCAGCGTGGATCATGAAAATGCCTCCACGAAAAGAACGCGATGGAAGAGCTGGTGTTGTGACACCCGAGGTTAGAGAGCTGCAAAGACAAGTGCGAGCATTGCAAGAAGAGATTCGCAGAGGAATGAATCTTAATGTCAGAGATGAAAGTGAGGATGAATCCGAGGAAGAATATCAAGAAGGAGAAGTCGAAATTGTGAACCAGGAGGAAGAAATACTTTTTCAGGCCATTTCTAAGATTGGGAAAAGACCTAAGATTGAGGTTCCTACATTTTCTAGAAATTTTAAACCCAGAAGAATTGATCGATTGGATTAATGAATGTGAGGAATATTTTGAGTATGAAGATGTTGAGGATCCTGATAGGGTTAAATTTGCGAAGGCCAGACTGAAAGGTCATGCGAAGATATGGTGGCAAGAGATTCAGTTGGAGCGAAATAGAAGGGGAAAGGAAAAAATCACGAGATGGGATCAGATGGTGGATAAATTGAAGTGACAGTTCATTCCTGTTGATTATGAGCTTGACCTACTGAAGAAAATGTAGAGTTTGAAGCAAGCAGGAAGATCTGTTCAGGAATATACAGATGAGTTCTATCGACTTCTCATTAGAAAAGACCATGCAGAAGCTGATAAAGAGAAAGTTACCTGATACCTTAATGGGTTAAGGCCAAGCATTCAAGAGGAGCTGAATCTGGTCTGAATGAATAGTATTGAAGAGGCATACCAGTTTGCCCTAAAAGTAGAGGAAAAGTTGAACAAGAAGTTCTAGAGCAGACAAAATGGAAGAGGTCACGGTGGACGATCTGGTGGATGGTCATATGGTGGCTGAAATGAAGATCTAAAAAAGAAGGATGAGGCTAGTAGCAGTCAGAATATTTGAGGAAATAATTTCAGTCGCTTCCAGGATCAGAATCATAGAGATCAGAGAGGAAGAGGAAGAGGACAAGGATCTGGAAGAGGAGGCTTCCGTGGAACATGTTTTCACTGTGGAGAAAAAGGTCATAGGACATTTGAATATCCTCAGTGCCAAGGAAGAAAGAACAAGAGAAATGAAGGCCAGGCCAGAGTTGCACATGTAGATGAAGATGCTAGATCATCAAATTTTGAAGATACTAAAAGAGGAGAAATGTTGATTAATAGAAGAGTCCTGTTGAGTGGTGATAATGAACCTGAGCAAAGGAGGAGCCTATTTCGCACCATGTGCAAGTGTGAAGGTAAATGTTGTGATGTGATTATTGATAGTGGAAGAACTGACAATTTGGTGTCAGAAGAGATGGTGACAAAGTTGAAGCTCAAGAGACCGAAACATCCACATCCATATCGGATTGCCTGGGTATAGGATGACCACAAGGTCATGGTCAATGAACAATGCCTAGTGAATTTCAAGGTTGGCGGATACCAAGATGAGGTATTGTGTGATATAATATCTATGGATGCATGTCACATGTTGTTGGGTAGACCATGGCAGTTTGAGAGATGTGCTGTACATGATGGTCGTGCAAATACCTATTCCCTGACAAAGGATGGAGTGCGACATAAGATAAAACCATTGAAGGAGACTGAAGAAAAGGTATGTGGTAATGCAAGGATAACTTTTGTTGATGGAAGAAATTTTCTAGATGGTATGAGGCATGAGCATGTATGCTTTGCTTTAATTCCAAAAGCTGGTCTAGAGGAAGTAGAAGATGTCCCTGTAGAAGTTGAAGATTTGTTGAATGAGTTTCAAGATATTATATCGGATAACGTGCCTGATGGATTACCACCAGTCAGGAAGATCAGTCATCAAATGGACTTGATCCCAAAAGTGAGTTTGCCGAATAAGGCAGCACACAGAATGACACCTACAGAAAATGAGGAGTTGAACAGACAAGTACATGAACTGTTACATAAAAGATTGATCTGTGAGAGTCTGAGTCCCTGTGCTGTACCATCGGTATTAGCACCAAAGAAGAATAGGGAGTGGAGGATGTGTACAGATTCCAGAGGAATAAACAAGATCACAATCAAGTATAGGTTTCCATTGCCACGAATGGATGATATTATGGATTGTTTGAGTGGAGCTGTGTATTTCTCAAATATAGATCTAAAGTGTGGATATCACCAGATTTGGATCAGAGAAGGAGATGAACGGAAGACTACCTTCAAGACAAAGGAAAGACTGTATGAGTGGTTAGTCATGCCTTTTGGGCTAACCAATGCACCGAGCACTTTCATGCAGCTCATGAACGAGGTTTTGAAAGAATTTTTAGGTAAGTTTGTCATTGTTTACCTAGATGATATTTTGATCTTTAGTAAGACATTGCAGGAGCATATGATCCATATTCGTATGGTATTTGAGAAGTTCAGTGAAGAGAAATTGTTGATTAATTTGAAGAAGTGCAGTTTTGTGAAAAAAGAGTTAGTGTATTTAGGATTTGTAGTTTCGGCAGAAGGTCTAAAAATGGACCCAGAGAAGGTACAGGCTATCATTGAATGGCCTACTCCAAGGAATGCTACTGAGGTGAGATCTTTTCATGGTCTAGCTAGCTTTTACAGAAAGTTTATCAAAAAATTTAGCAGTATTTGTGGTCCCTTGACTGAAATAATGAGAGGGGATAGAAAAGAGTTTAAGTGGACTAATGGGGCAGAAAAGAGCTTTCAATTGTTGAAACAAAAAGTTACAGAACAACCTATTTTAGCACTTCCAAATTTTAATAATGTGTTTCAAATAGATTGTGATGCTAGTGGTACTGCAATAGGAGTTGTTATGAGGCAAGAAGGTAAACCTGTTGCTTATTTCAGTGAGAAGTTAAATGATGCCAAGAAAAAATATTCTATTTATGATCAGGAATTTTATGCTATAGTTCAAGCATTAAAGAAGTGGAGACACTATCTGCTTCCTAAGGAGTTTGTTTTGTATACTGATCATCAAGCTTTGCAATATTTGAAAAGTTAAGGAAAGTTGAATCAGAGACATTTGAAATGGGTTGAGTTTTTACAGAGTTATACATTTATTTTGAAACACAGAAGTGGAAAGTCTAACAAGGTTGCAGATGCTCTTAGCAGAAGACAACTATTGCTAACAGAGATGTAGATTGAAGTGGTTGGGTTCAAGGAACTCAAGAATTTGTATCCAGAGGATCTTGATTTTGGTGAAGCTTGGAAAGCTTGTACAAAAACCTGTTACTTTAGATAGGATGAAATGGATGGATTTTATCATCCAAGATGATATGCTATTCAGAGGGAGTTAATTGTGCATTCCACGAAGTTCTATGAGGGAGAATCTCATCAAGGAGAAGCATAGCGGAGGATTGGCTAGACATTTTGGTCGTGATAAAACCCTTTTTTTGGTTAGTGAGAATTATTATTGGCCACAGTTGTAGCAAGATGTGAAGAAGTTTGTACAAAGTTGTAGAGTATGTCAGATAGCGAAAGGAGTGAAGCAAAATACAGGGTTGT
>BSBK01014748.1:0-27500 GCA_027943335.1 Chamaecyparis obtusa | reverse complement strand
AAACCTCGATGATCACCCTATCAAATCAAATCTTCTGCAATGTATCATGTTAGAACTATATTTTACATTTCAAAAACACATCATTCCATGAGAATCAGTAAACACATTCATGGAATGATGCTTTTACATTAAGGTTGTGTCAAACTCTTATGGAGAAAATAATGAAAAAATGCAATCAATCAAGATTAATGGATTTAACTGAAACAAATAGACTTAAAATCATTCAAATATGTCTCAAACAATCAATTCATATTTTCCCCAAGCATTAAAAAAATGGTACAGGAGCACCTAGGATTTCTCCAAAGTTCCTAAGTTTCTGTGTGGCTTGTATTGACCCTAGCTAGGTCAGGAGTGTTTCAAAGGCCTTAGAAGGTCTAGTGTGTGTGTATCTAGGAGGTCTAGATTAGGTTTAGTCCTATCTAGTTGTTTTGGTTGTGTTGGTCATGGTTAAGATTTTAGTTTTTTTGGAGCTTAAACTTAGGAATTTTGTTCAAAAGTCCTAACATGAAAGGAAAATATTGTAAACAAGCCTAAAATGGATTTCATCATGATTTTATATCATTTGATGAAGTTTTGAGGTGATTTGAACAAGTTAGGAGACAACATGTAAAAGTTGTCAAAATGTTGTCATTGCAACATTTGCAACTTTTCAAAGTTGCATGCCAACTTTGTCTCCACAAAGACAAAAATTTTTCCTTAGGGCTTGGTCAGTATGTTAACCACCCTATACCTAAAATGTAAGGGTATTTAAGCCCTAAGAAGTTCATTTCCCGAGGTTGGTGTTTTTAAGCAATAATTTGAAGTAATTTACCTTCATACTATGTTATTCTAGTTTTTGTGATAGTGAGACATTTGTGTTTGATATAGTCCTTCAATAGATTGAATCCCTTAACTTCATGTGGTATTTATGTAATTAGACTATTTTTTTTCCATTTTGTATTGGTTTGAAGTTCTTTTCATTTCATTAGGTTAGTTTTGTAGGTCATTTTGTAAGTAATACTGTGTATCTGAAAATGACTCCTCCATAGAAGTCAACTATGGAATCATCACATCCTTGAAGGATATGCTAGGGGAGTCCATGTATAGTGTAAATATAGAGGAAGGAGATTTGAAGATTTTTATAGCTATGTTTAAAGACAAGCCCTAGGCGAGTCTAGTGTAACATGGGTAGGAGCTTGTGAAGTACTTGATGTGTTTATATGCATGGGTTTGATTGGAAGAATGAATCCAAGATTGGATTGGTAGTTCTTGGAGTTTTACAGAGACCTTAGAGGAAGCTTAGGCCTTTCCCAATCCATTTGGCCATATTTTGAAGCAAAAATCACTTGATTGGTCTAGAGAGGCCCAATTAGCCCTAGTAGCCCTTAAAAGTATGAATCTCTTGTACAGAGACCTTGGAGAAATGAAACCTACCAAATCTTGTATAACTTGACAAAGGATGTTATAATATCAACTTTTTGGGGGGGGGGTTGTTGCGAAAGATTTGAAATAATTGGCAAAACCTAGTCAAATAGGGCTAGTACAGTAATTAGGCCTAATGGCCAAGATTTCATAAGAATTTGGAAATTGATTGTGAAATAATTTATGCCCTATCCTAAAGGGATCAAATAGAATTCTTGAAGGTGTCTAGAAGGAATTGAAACCCTACAACCACTTGCTAAGAAAATAAGAGAAAGAAGCACTTGGATGGATCCAAGAAGGAGTTAAGGAGCGCAAAATAAACTAATGATAGTCACCCCTAGTGAAGCACAAATATTGTCACCTCTTGACGATGTATTGTAAAAGTCCTAGCCTAGTTGAGTAGGGGCTTGGAAGATCCTAGAAGTAAAGATAGGGTCTTGAGTAAACTAGGAACAATAAGGGTCCAAGGGGGTTTGTGCAAGCACACTAAGGGATTTTCTATCAAATTGGTATTAGAGCCTACAAGATTAGGTTTTTGGTAAGTGTTTCAGATAGAGAAGTCAGTGGGAGAATCTAAAATGGTGACCAATGTAGATCTAGTAAGGAAATTTGATGTGCAAGAGGAAGAAAACATGTTTCTCAAGGAAATACTGGCCCAATCAGAGAAAGCATTAGATGAGGTAGATGAAATGACTAAAGAAGTCAAAGATGAGATGGAAGGAAAACAAAAGGAAGTATACATAGAAGATGAGGTCTGTGAACCAGACCCATTACTCATTGAAGAACTCTTCTTGAAAGCATTGAAAGCCTTAAGTGGAAAGGCATTGGAGGGTATCCCAATCTTAAGTGGGAAAATGGAACCAGAAGTAGTCCTAGATTGGATTGAGGAGTTGAGAACCATTTTGAGTGTGATGGATAATTGAATCCCAAAAGGTGAAAGTAGCTAAAGCAAGGCTTAGGGCTTTTGCACTCCCTTGGTGGAAATTTATCCAAGATGAGAGAGAGAAGGAAGGAAAGAAACCCATTTCCACTTGGAAAGCTATGTTGGCTAAAATCAAACAAGCCTACATGCTAGAGGACTATGAGATTCAATTTCCTAAGAAAATACAGAGCCTTAGACAAAAAGATTTGGATGTTACTTATACATAGAGGAGTTTCAAAGACTATGAATAAGGTCTAGGGTTGAAAAAGATGAAAGTGCGATGGTATCAAGGTATCTAAATGGCTTAAGGTGGAATCTATGTACAAGAAGAGTTAATTCTATTTACCCCTACCATAGTACAGAGATGCCACCAACTTGCAGTTAAGGTGGAAGAAAAATTAAAGAAGAAACAAGATTCGGGAAGTAATACATGTAGAGGAAGAGGAAGAGATGATAGAGGGAATAGAGGACATTATGGTGGTAGAAGTACATAACCAAAGACCCCAAGGTGAAAATAAACTAACTGAACAACATGAGGGAAGCTCAAGTAGAGGAATCTTCAATAGGGGAAGAGGCTCCAATAACAATTGGAGAGGAAGAAAAATTGGGCAAGGAAGAGGTTCCTATTTTGCAACAAGTAAATGCTATCATCGCTACCAAATGGGACATCTAGCTTATAAGTATGAAAAGAAGGTATCTACATATCAAGGGAGTGAGAAAAGATAAAATTTTGTTCCAGAAGAATCCATTGGTATTAATAAACATGCAAAGGTGCCCTTAGCATCAGAAGAAGGGGAAAGGACACTGATCAAAGAGCCAGTGAGAGAAGATCGTAGCCAAAGAAGAGCATTATTTGGAATGAAGTGCAAGATCATGGGAAAAGTATGTAAGGTTATCATTGACTTAGGGTCAACTGACAATCTTGTGTCAAAAGAGGGAGTTAGAAAACTAAAAAGGAAGATGATTCCTCATAGAAATCCATATAGAGTGACATGGTTGAATAAAGGAGAACATGTCCTAGTGAATGAACAAGCATGAGTGGACTTTTCTATTGGAAGGTACAAATATAGAGTACTATTTGATGTGTTTCCAATCAATGCCTTTAACCTCTTATTGGGAAGGCTATGGTACTTTGACAGACAAGCCATGCATGATGGAGCCAAGAATGCTTACTCTCTTAAGAAAGATGGTGTGACTTTCAAAATCTAGTCTCTATTAGAAGAGGGAGAAGTGAAGTATTCAAGCCCCAAGATCCTCTTGGTGAGTGAAAAGAAGTTCTTACAAACCCTTGAAGATGGTAATGGAGTGGGGTATGCACTGGTCTTGAACCCTAAGGAATAAAAGTCAGAAAAGAAGAAAGAGATCACTAAAGAAGTATAAGAGATGTTAAATAAGTATAGTGACATTGTAAGTGATGGATAGCCTACTACCCTACCCTCTTCTATAGCCATAATCCATCAAATAGACTTCATCCTAGGAGCCACCCTACCTAAAAAACTGCATATAAGATGACCCCTCAACAAATTGAGGAGATAGCCAAGAAAATACAAGAACTTATGGTCCAAGGACTCATTAGGAAAAGTATAATCCCATGTGTTGTCCCTACTATCCTAGCACCCAAGAAAGGAGGTACTTGGAGATTGTGAACTGATTCAAGAGCCATAAATAGGATCACCATTAGGTATAGATTTCTCATTCCAAGAATAGAAGACCTAATGGATTGTCTAGGGGATGCCAAGTACTTCACCAAAATTGATCTTAAAATTGGGTATCACTAGATAAAGATCAAGGAAGGGGATGAATGTAAGAATACCTTTAAGACTACGAAGGGCTTGTATGAGTGGCTTGTAATGCCATTTGGGCTATCAAATTCCCCATCCACATTCATGATATACTAAGTCTTGAAGGACTATATTGGTAATTTTTTTGTAGTGTATCTTGATTATATACTAATCTTTAGTAAGACTAGAGAAGATAATTTAAGACATCTACAAATCATATTTAAGAAGTTACAGGAAGAGAAGCTCATGATGAATTTGGATAAGTGTGTGTTCATCAAGAAGGATCTAGTATATCTTGGTTTTGTCTTGTCATAGGGGAATCTTAATATGGATCCAAGAAAGCTAGAAGTCATTCTCAGCTAGCCTATCCCTAAGACTGCAACGGAGGTGAGGAGTTTTCATGGTTTGGCCCAATACTATAGGAAATTTATCAATAAATTTAGTGCTATTTGTGCTCCTATGTTGGATAAAATATAGGGTGGAATGAGAGACAATTTTTAGTGGAATCAAAAGGAAAATCAAGGATTTAAGGTACTAAAAAAGAGGATAGCCACACAACCTATCCTAGCACTTCCTAGTTTTGAAAAAAATCTCACAGTGGAGTGTGATGCTAGAAATATTCCATAGGGGCTCTCTTAAGCCAAGAATAGAGACCAGTGACTTTTCATAGTGAGAATCTCAGTGATGCAAAGAGGAAGTATTCTCCCTATGACCTAGACTTATATGAATTGGTTTAAGCATTGAGAAAATGGAGGCACTATTTTCTCCCCAAAGAGTTTGTGTTCTATTCTGATAACCAAGATCTTAGTTTTTTAAACTCCCAAGATAAGATCAGTTGAAAACACATGAAATGGGTTGAGTAACTATAGGCTTACACCTTCAATATCAAAAATATGAAGGGATTGCATAACAAAGTAGTTGATGCACTAAGGAGGAGGCTTTTGACAATGCAAGAAGTTTAGTTGCAGAGCATAGGGATTGAAAGTTTTAAAGACTTGTATTTAGAAGATGAAGACATTGTAGAGATCTACAAGGTATGTAAGGAACATAAGAATCATTTCCATAGTGAATTTTATGATTACACAATGTAGAATGAGTTATTGTTTAAGGGTAGTTAACTATGTGTCTCTAGGGGGTCAATGAGGGAAAATTTGATTCAAAAGAAGCATAATGGGGAACTTAGTGGTTATTTTGTTGTCAATAAGACTCAAGAGCTGGTTCAAAATTTTTAATATTGGCCAAGGATAAATCAAGGTGTTAGGAAATATGTGGAGTATTGTGTAGTGTGTCAAAAATATAAGGGAATATCATCCAAAGAAGGTCTCTATCAACCTCTCCCCATTCCAAGTAGACCATGGGAGTGTTTAAGCATGGACTTTGTAGTAGGGTTTCCAAGAAAAAATAGGGATTTGATAGCATACATGACACAGTAGAGAGATTCAATAAAATGACACACTTTGTCCCTTGTAAGACTATCCATGATGCTTGTTAGATTGCACAACTATTCTTCAAGGAAGTAGTACGAATTTATGGGTTACCCTTGAGTATAGTGTCATATAGGAACTCTAAATTAATGAGTCATTTTCGGAATACACTATGGAAAAATATTGGAACCAATCTTTCCTTTGGGTATGCCTATCATCCACAGATAATGGTCTAACTAAAGTGGTAAATAGAAGCCTAGGTTACCTGCTAAGATGACTCACTAAAGAATATGGGCAGACTTGGGATCAACTCCTTGGACAAGCAGAGTATGCATGTAATTAAATAGTCAATAGAGCTACAAGAAGAGGTACATTTGAACTAGTCTATGGGTTTCATCCTAGAGGGATCTTTGAACTCAAAGAGTTAAGAGATGTAACTAAAGGGAATGGGTATGTTGATGATTGTTACCATTCAATGAAAGAAATACATGATTTAGTAAAGAAGACTTTGGCAGAGAGAAATGAAAATATTAAACAAAAGATTGATGAAAGGAAGAGGGATCTTCAATTCCAAGTAGGGGATCTTTTAATGGTACACCCAAATAAAGAAAGGTCATAGAAGGGAGTTCCCAATAAGTTGCAAATGAGGAGATTAGGACCTTTCACTATTCTTTCTAAGTATGTTAACAATACTTACAAAGTGGAACTCCCAACAATTATTGGACTATCACCTATCTTCAATGTGGAAGTCTTAGTTCTATAAAGTGTCCCTACTCCTGATCCAGATCAGAGTCTCACTGAAGTCATACAAGAAGTGGAAGACTTGCAATTACCCTCTACACCACCAAAACATGAAGAGAAGATTCTTAACTCCAGAGTCTATAAAAAGACTAGACATAAGGTTTATTGAGAGAACCTAGTCAAGTGGAAAGGACAAGGAGATGTAGAGGCTACTTGGATCAAGGAAATAGAGATCAATAATTTAGGAATAGACTCCAACTTGATCAGTCCAACAATGACTTGAAATATTTTTGTTTGGGAGAATGGTGCGGGAGAACCTAGGACTTCTCCAAAGTTACTAAGTTTTGGTGTGGCTTGTCCTAACCCTAGCCTAGTCAAGAATGTTTGGAAGGCCTTAAAATTTCTAGTGTGTGTGTGTTTCTAGGAGGTCTAGATTAGGCTAAGTCCTATCTAGTTATTTTTGTTGTGTTGGTCATGGTTTGGATTTTAGTTTTTTTGGAGCTTAAACTTAGGAATTTGGGTCAAAAGTCCTAAAATGAAAAGAAAATATGGTAAATAGTCCTAAAATGTCTTTCATCATGATTTTATATCACTTGATCAAGTTTTGAGGTGATTTGAACAAGTTGGGAGACAATATGTAAAAGTTGTCAAAATGTTGTCATTGCAACATTTGCAAATTTTCAAAGTTGCATGACAACTTTGTCTCCATGAAGACAAAATTTTTCCCTTATGGCATTGTTGGTATAATAACCACCTATAAATGAAATGTAAGGGTATTTAACCCCTAAGAAGCCAATTTCGCTAGGTCTGGAGTTTTTAAGAAAGAATTTGAAGTAATTTACCTTCATACTCTGTTATTTTGGTTTTTGTGATAGTGAGACATTTGTGTTTTATACAATCCTTCAATGGATTGAATCACTTACCTTCATGTGGGATTTATGTAAATCGATTATTTTTCTTCCATTTTGTATTGGTTTGAATTTATTTTCATTTCATTAGGTTGGTTTTGTAGATCATTTTATAAGTAAGCTAGTCACTAGTTCATTTAGGACTGTGTGTATATAAATGACTCCCCCATAGAACCCAACTGTAGAATCATCAGGGCCTTGAGTGATATGCTAGGGGAGTCCATGTATAGTTTAAATATGGAGGAAAGAGATATGAAGAGTTGTTTAGCTATTTTAAAGAAAAGCCCTAGGCGAGTCCAGTGTAACCCAACAAGGAGGTTGTGAAGTACTTGTTATGGTTATATCCAGGGGCTTGATTGCAAGGATGAATCCAAGATTATATTGTTAGTCCTTGGAGTTGTATAGAGACCTCATAGGAAGCTTAGGCATTTCCTAATCTGTTTGGCTACATTTTGAAGAAAAAATCACTTGATTGGTTCAGTGAAGACCAATTAGCCTTAGTAGCCCTTAAAAGTAGGAATCCCTTGTAGGGAGACCTTGGATAAATGAAACCTGTAAAATATTACATAACTTGATAAAAGGTGTTAGAATATAAACTTTGTTTTTGGGGTTGTTTGGTAAAGATTTTAAATAATTGGAAAAACCTATTCAAATAGGGCTAGTAGAGTAATTAGGCCTAATTGCCAGGATTTCATAAGAATTTAGAAATCGATTGTGAAAGCATTGATGCCCTATCCTAAAGGGATCAAATAGAATTTGTGAAGGTGTCTAGAAGGAATTGAAACCCCTAGAACCACTTGCTAAGGAAAGAAGACAAAGAAGCACTTGGATGGATCCAAGAAGGAGTTAAGGAGTGGAAATTGAAACAATGATCTAGTCACCCCTAGTGAAGCACAAAGATTGTCACCTCTTGAAAAGGTATTGTAAAATTCCTAGCCTAGTTGAGTACAAGATTGGAAGATCCTAGAAGAAAAGATAGGGTCTTGAGTAAAATAGGAACAATAAGGGTCCTAGAGGTGTTGTGCAAGAACACTGAGGGAGTATCTATCACAATACAAGTAGAGTTTATTAAGGATCAAAACATGCAAGGAAGATCATGAAATTTTGAATTTTATTACAATTCTAAGTAATTAGTCCATACAACCTTTACCAGTCTGTATGATGCTATCTTCCAAGAATTAAAGGTTGTTTATAAGTTTGTTCTCAACTTCCATAACCGATCCCAAATGGTTAGAAGTGCTTACGAATAGTTTTAAGCACTTAAACACATTTTCCCTCCTAGTTTGTCCTAGCTATTAGAATTCAAATTTTTGAATTTCTAACTTATAAACCATAACATTTTATGATGTAGGAGCATCCTGGGTGTAAGAGCAATCTTGCATCACCCAAAAATATTTCTATTTTTGTATTCAATAAGGGCTATCTTGTGTAGAGTTGCTATTTATGGAAACTTGCTATTTTTAGTAAGTTGGTCTTACGATCTTAGAATGTCTGATTTTACATATGGAGGTTCATTTAAGTCACATCAGCTTGCCAGCAAAGTTTCATGGCTAGATCAGGTGTAGTTTTGAAGATATTGAAGATTTTCGGTATTGGCTGTAGGGTACAAAAACTTCAAACTCAGTTTTGAAGGCTTTAGAGGCCCCGGATGAGGTTGAAAATTTGGGTGACAAGTGCTTTGTAGAGGTCAAGCTTGTAGAGAATTTTGTGGCATTTCCAGAATGGGGTTATAATAGCCAATCGGGTCAACGGGCGATGACTTATGGTCTTCGGAAGTTGGGTCACCTGAAATGGTGGAAAATAATTTTTCTTCAAAATTTCTGTTTGGGTTTCAAAACTCATTTTGAGCCGACTTTGATGTAATAAATTGTAAAATAAAATAATTCTAAGTTTGGTCAGCCCTAAGGGCTAAATTTCTAGAACCTTCTTGGGCGGTGGAAATTGCCTATATAAAGAAGGCCTCTAATGTTGTCTAGGGCAATTCTAGGTAGTAGATCTGGGTATTGATTTGAGGCTTTGTCCTACAGAATATTGTAAGGGAATGCCTATGTGACTTTGCATATTGTAATTTTGAAAGTTTGTAATTCCACATTTGTGGAGATAATAAGAAGCCAATTTTCTGTTCTTGCATATTATTGTTGTTGTTTCTCTATTTCTATTATGTGCTTGTGGTATTAAGGGGAGCACCCTTCATCAAGTGGTATTAGAGTAGGAGTTCTTGAGTGTGTAAAAAGATCACCAACTATGAGGCAGTTTGCACCAGGACTGTGGTTAGGGTTTCGGTGCCCATCACGAAAATGACTCCATGAAGAGAACGTGGCGGAAGAGCTGGTGCTGTGACACCTGAGGTTAGAGAGCTGCAGAGATAAGTGTGAGCATTGCAAGAAGAGATTTGTAGAGGAATGAATCTTAATGTCAGAGATGAAAGTGAGGATGAAGCTGAAGAAGAATATCAAGAAGGAGAAGCTGAAATTGTGAACCAGGAGGAAGAAAGACTTTTTCAAGCGATTTCCAAGATTGGGAAAAGATTTAAGATTGAGGTTCCTACATTTTCTAGAAATCTTAACCCAGAGGAATTGATCGACTGGATCAATGAATGAGAGGAATATTTTGAGTATGAAGATGTTGAAGATCCTGATAGGGTCAAATTTGTGAAGGCTAGATTGAAAGGTCATGTGAAGATCTGGTGACAAGAAATGCAATTGGAGTGAAATAGAAGAGGGAAAGATAAAATCACAAGATGGGATCCGATGGTGGATAAATTGAAGCGACAGTTCATTCTTGTTGATTATGAGCTTGAACTACTAAAGAAAATGCAAAGTTTGAAGCAAGCAGGAAGATCTGTTCAGGAGTATACAGAAGAGTTATATCGACTCCTCATCATAACAGGCCATGCAGAAGCTGATAAGAAGAAAGTTGCCCGATACCTTAATGGGTTAAGGCCAAGCATTCAGGAGGAGTTGAATCTAGTTCAAATGAATAGTATTGAGGAGGCATACCAGTTTTCCCTAAAAGTAGAAGAAAAGATGAACAAGAAGTTTGAGAGCAGACAAAATGAAAGAGGTCATGGTGGAAGATCTGGTGCATGATCATATGGTGGCTGAAATCAAGATCTAAAAAAGAAGGATGAGGCTAGTAGCAGTCAGAATCAGAGAGGAAATAATTCCAATCATTTCTAGGATCAGAGTAATAGAGATCAGAGAGGAAGAGGAAGAGGACAAGGATCTAGAAAAGGAGGCTTCCATGGAACATGTTTTCACTGCGGAGAAGAAGGTCATAGGGCATTTGAATGTCCTCAACGCCAAGGTAGAATAGACAGGAGAAATGAAG
This sequence comes from Chamaecyparis obtusa, assembly GCA_027943335.1. Taxonomy (NCBI): domain Eukaryota; kingdom Viridiplantae; phylum Streptophyta; class Pinopsida; order Cupressales; family Cupressaceae; genus Chamaecyparis; species Chamaecyparis obtusa. Next base: position 16,993 of record BSBK01014748.1, on the reverse strand, counting down.
GCCAGGCCAGAGTTGCACATGTAGATGAAGATGCTAGATCATCAAATTCTGAAGATGCTGAAAGAGGAGAAACACTATATAACAGAAGAGTCTTGCTGAGTGGTGAGAATGAACCTGAACAAAGGAGGAGCCTGTTTCACACTAGATGCAAGTGTGAGGGTAAATGATGTGATGTGATTATCGATAGTGGAAGCACTGACAATTTGGTGTCAGAAGAGATGGTGACAAAGTTGAAGCTCAATAGACAGAAACACCCACATCCATATCGGATTGCCTAGGTGCAGGATGACCACAAGGTCATGGTCAGTGAACAGTGCCTGGTAAAGTTCAAGATCGGCGGGTACCAAGATGAGGTACTATGTGATATCATCTCTATGGATTCATGTCATATGTTATTGGGTAGACCATGGCAGTTTGACAGATGTGTTGTACACAATGGTCATGCAAATACCTATTCCCTGACAAAGGATGGAGTGCGACATAAGCTAAAGGCATTGAAGGAGACCAAAGAAAATGTATGTGGTAATGCAAGAATAACATTTGTTGATGGAAGAAAATTCCTAGGTGGTATGAGGCACGAGCATGTGTCTTTTTATTTAATTCTAAAAGTTGGTAAAGAAGAAGTAGAGGATGTACTTGTAGAGGTTGCAGATTTATTGAATGAGTTTCAGGATATTGTATTTGATAACATGTACCTGATGGATTACCACTGGTAAGGAAGATCAGTCATCAAATGGATTTGATTCCAGGAGCCAGTTTGCCAAACAAGGTAGCACATAGAATGACACCAGCAGAAAGTGAAGAGTTGAACAGACAAGTACATGAGTTATTGCAGAAGGGGTTGATTCGAGAGAGTCTGAGTCCCTGTGCTGTACCAGCGGTATTAGCACCAAAGAAGAATGGAGAGTGGAGGATGTGTATAGATTCCAGAGTAATAAACAAGATCACAATCAAGTATAGGTTTACATTGCCACAAATGGATGATATTATGGATTGTTTGAGTGGGGCTGTGTATTTCTCAAAGATTGATCTGAAGAGTGGATATCACCAGATTCGGATCAGAGAAGGAGATGAATGGAAGACTACCTTCAAGACAAAGGAAGGACTATATGAGTGGTTAGTCATGCCTTTTGGGCTAACCAATGCACCGAGCACTTTCATGCGGCTCATGAACGAGGTTCTGAAAGAATTTCTGGGTAAGTTTGTCATTGTTTACCTAGATGATATTTTGATTTTTAGCAAGACATTGGAGGAACATATGATGCATATTTGTATGGTGTTTGAGAAGTTGAGGGATGAGAAATTGCTGATTAATTTGAAGAAGTGCAATTTTTTGAAGAAAGAGTTAGTGTATTTGGGATTTGTAGTTTCAACAGAAGGTCTAAAAATGGACCTAGAGAAGGTACAGGCTACCCTTGAATGGCCTACTCCAAGGAGTGCTACTGAGGTAAGATCTTTTCATGGTTTGGCTAGCTTTTACAGAAAGTTTATCAGAAATTTTAGCAGTATTTGTGGACCCTTGACTGAAACAATGAGAGGGGATAGAAAAGAGTTTAAGTGGACTAATGGGGCAGAAAAGAGTTTTCAATTGTTGAAACAAAAAGTTACAAAACAACCTATTTTAGCACTTTTAGATTTTAATAAGGTGTTTCAAGTAGATTTTGATGCTAGTGTTACTGCAATAGGAGCTGTTATGAGCCAAGAAGGTAGACCTATTGCTTATTTCAGTGAGAAGTTAAATGATGCCAAGAGAAAATATTCTATCTATGCTTAGGAATTTTATGCTATAGTTTAGGCATTAAAGAAGTGGAGACATTATCTGCTTCCTAAGGATTTTTTTTTGTATACTGATCATCAAGCGTTGCAATACTTGAATAGTCAAGGAAAGTTGAATCAGAGGCATTTGAAATGGGTTGAGTTTTTGCAGAGTTATACATTTGTTTTGAGACACAAGAGTGGAAAGTCTAATAGGGTTATAGATGCTCTTAGCAGAAGGCAACTATTGCTGACAAAGATGCAAATTGAAGTGGTTGGGTTTAAGGAACTCAAGAATTTATATCTAGAGGATCTTGATTTTGGTGAAGTTTGGAAAGCTTGTACAGAACCTATTATTCTAGATAGGATGAAATGGCTGGATTTTATCATCCAAGATGATATGCTATTTAGAGGGAGTCAGTTGTGCATTCCATGAAGTTCTATGAGGGAGAATCTCATCAAGGAGATGCATAGTGGAGGATTGGCTGGACATTTTGGTCATGATAAAACCCTTGCTTTGGTTGGTAAGAATTATTATTGGCCACAATTGCAGCAAGATGTGAAGAAGTTTGTACAAAGTTATAGAGTATATTAGATGGAGAAAGGAGTGAAGCAAAATACAGGGTTGTATCAGCCATTACCTGTACCAGAGAAGCCTTGGGAGGATATCAGTATGGACTTTGTTCTTGGTTTACCGAGGACACAATGGAGACATGATTCAATTTTTGTAGTAGTTGATAGATTTTTGAAGATGGCACATTTCATTCCCTACAAGGAGACTAATGATGTTGTTCATGTAACAAAATTGTTTTTCAAAGAAGTGGTGAGACTACACGGTTTGCCAAAGACCATAGTTTCATATCGAGATACTAAGTTTGTTGGATATTTCTGGTGGACATTGTGGAAGAAGTTGAAGATAGATTTGAAGTTTAGTTCATCACATCATCCATAGACTGATGGACAGATAGAGGTGGTGAATAGAAGTTTGGGAAATTTGCTGAGATGTTTAGTTGGAGATAAGCCAACATGATGGGATTTGATTTTACCACAAGCATAATTTGCATACAATAATTCTGTCAACAGAAGCACTGGTAAATCACCATTCCAGATTGTTTATGGAAGTAGTCCAAGAAATGCGTTTGAGTTGAGAAAAATAGATAAAGGAGAAATAAGTAGTGCTGAAGCTAAGGATTTTGTAGAACATTTGAAGAACATCCATGAGGAGGTGAGGAAGCATATTACCAAGATGAATGTGCAGTATAAGACTAAGGTAGATGAGAAAAGGAGGCATAAGGAATTTCAAGTTGGGGATGAAGTCATGGTTCATTTCCAGAAGGAGTGGTTTCCAGTTGGTACATATAACAAGCTGAAAATGAAGAAGTTTGGACCATGTAAGATACTGAAGAAGCATGATTCGGGAAATGCATATGAGGCAGGATTGCCTACTGAGCTGAATATTTCACCAGTATTTAACATTTTAGATTTAATAGAGTATCATGAAAGAGGTGTTGAAGATGAGGTTGCAGTAGCATAGTGGAGTATTCCAGTAACCAGTTCAGATATCAAGGAGATTGAAGACATACTAGACAGTCGTGTTGGCAGAAGCACAAGGAATAGGACATATGAAGAGTATTTGGTCAAATGGAAAGGATGACCTGTTGAAGATTCATCATGGATAACAAAGGAGGAGGTTAACCATCTTGGTTTTCCTCTGCACACCTGAGTCGTGACAGGGTCACTTCTCAAATTACCCCAGGTATCTCATGCAGGAGCATCCTGGGTGTAAGAGCAATCTTGCATCACCCAAAAATATTTCTATTTTTGTATTCAATAAGGGCTATCTTGTGTAGAGTTGCTATTTATGGAAACTTGCTATTTTTAGTAAGTTGTTCTTACAATCTCAGAATGTCTGATTTTACATATGGAGGTTCATCTCAGTCATATCAGCCTGCCAGCAAAGTTTCATGGGTAGATCAGGTGTAGTTTTGAAGATATTGAAGATTTTCAGTATTGGCTATAGGGTACAGAAACTTTGAACTCAGTTTTGAAGGCTTTAGAGGTCTCGGATGAGGTTGAAAATTTGGGTAACGAGCGCTTTGCGTGGGTTAAGCCTATAGAGCATTTCGTGGTGTTTCCAAAATTGGGTTATAATAGCCGATCAGGTCAATGGGTGATGACTTATGGTCTTCAAAAGTTGGGTCACCTGAAATACCACAAGCACAAGCACAAGCACAAGCACATAAATTTTTGAATTTCTAACTTATAAACCGTAACATTTTATTATTAAAAAATGTATCAAAATATATTCCTTATTTCTCCTAGGACCTAATTGACCCTTCTAATCAACTTAGATCCATGCTTTGCACTATTGGCCTCCCTTACATTCATTTTGGTCTAAAGTTGTTTATCAAGACTTCCAGGGCTTAACATATTTATATCAAATTTTTTATTAAAAATTTCCATTATAGGATTCAATATCTTCCAATTAACATTCAAGGATTCCTTTGATCCTTTGATTCCATTTGGTTCCAAGGGGACCCTATGTGTTCACATATGTTCTCCTGGACCATACACCACACCTTCAAAGTAACTCTTGTCCCAAGTGTGAAGGAATGTTGTCTTCTTGCCACCCATTCTTCTAGATGGATGTATGTAACCTTTCACCTACAAATTATCATCTCTCACATGCCTTCTACCTATATTCAAAGTGTTAGAATCAAAAAATGAATCTTTGTCTTCGTCACTACCATTTACAAACATGTTTCTCATTGATTATGGACAATCATTATGAGACTTCCATACTAACCTCTTCTTCTAAGTTTGAGGATCGACATGATCCCTATAAATGTTCTTCATCAACATACCAACATCACCTTTTGATGCACGAGCATCTTGCATCAGAAAAATAAAAGGGGGCATGATAAAATTTTTTAAAAAAAAATTTAGAGGAGAGAGGAAGTGATGAAAATAGAAGAAAAAAAAAGAGGAAACAAAGAAGAGAAAAAAAAAGAGAAGAAAAAAGGAAAAAAAAAACAAAAAAAAACTTATTTCATTTACCAAGCTGTGTAGGTGGCATTTTAGAAATTTGTAGAATGTTCTTGCATTTAATATTTGTAGCTAGGTAGTTACACCTTTCTATTTTATTATTGGCCACAAAAGCAATGTAATTTTCTAATTGGCCCACATGGTGGTGCTAAATATTAATTAGGTGGGTATTTAATATTTGTATCAAGGTAGTTGCATCTATCTAATATCCCACATTAGTTGTGTTATAATATCTTGGGTGGTAAATGTAACACCCATAACAACAAACATCATGCAACACAAACCAATAACCAAAAATAAGAGACACAATTTTTTTATTTTTTATTTTTTATTTAAGACATCTTTCCAAGTTACATCAACAACATATATTACATCATCTGAGTACATCAGAATCATAATTTATAATACAAAGATTTTTCTTTTGATGACAAAGTATATCATCATAAGAATTTCTTAAAACCCACTATAGTTCAAGATATTTAATCCAAATATGTCTGCTTATACTAGATTGTTCCTTCCCTACTAAAACCTGAAAAGAAACATAACAACCACACACAAGAAGAAAAGGGCTCAACATATATACACCAAGACACAATCGCAGTATACCTGCAACAAGGTTAGAACCATATGCATATAACATAATCCAACCAAACAATTAAACATGTATCTCATATTACATTTATCAGAAGACAATCATTAGCATGGACAAGAATTAAACTCGCAGTAAGAATTCAGTTTAATGATGCACATATATACCGAGGTGAATTATCATTGAAGAGTCATGCTACTGCATCCATGGTTATGCTCAAGACATATCATACAGTGAAAGGAAAACTATTGTACTCATTTAGTAACATAACAGTGCCGCAGCTTACTGTTGTTCTTGTTAAACAAAACGTAACAGCACCTTAGCCCCATACTCCATTCCTGATCACACAAATCATAGACATAGGGGAGGAAAATTATCTTTTTAGCATGTATTCCCATCCGAGTTAATTTTAAGAATTATCACTTGTTAACTGAACTGGTTTCCTGAATTCAGCCACCTCAATATGCGTTCACCAACTGAATTCCCAATTAACATATTATAATAGTTACTACCAACACGTACATGTGAATAGAAAAAAATCTATGACCCACATGATTTTACTACTCTGATAATGGAACAGACCCAAGATATAAAACTATATCTAATGTTCCATCCATAACACCCATTTATTTAACTAATAAATAGTAAAATAATCAACGAATTCTGAATTCAATGCCCACAATGAATTTATACCTTTACAACACATGAAATAAATCAAAATTGATAAATAGGCAAATGATGAATTTCACCAGTACAGTATTAATTGAACAACACCATTATTCTATGCTCACAACATTATCCATATTTAGACAATCAATTCTAGACTTGTGAACCAAACTATATAACATCCCATTGGTTATCTCTATTTACATTTCCATGTAGTTTTGTTGAAACACATAAAAAACAACACAAGTTTCAATACAATATGATTCTACACATAAAGTTCTTACTAAACTTAAGTAACTGCAAAACTACATAAACATAGCTAAGCATAAACCCCATTTTACTGTTCGATATGAACCTACTTTCACAATTGTTAAGTTACATTATTGCCTATGAATAAAACTCACACTTACAAAATAGGAGGGACATATAGTAATCATAACTTAACATTTCCTTTAAACAAAAGAATCAAATTATGTTTCAAAATTATTAAACCAATTTAAACAACCTATCTCGATGCAAGTTAACCGACTGGTCTATAGTGAACAATTAAGTGTTAACAAGTGTAACTGACCTATAAACCTTAATGTCATGAAATTGTCAATCATACAACACCAAATGAAAATTTAAAACACCGATGTCTTCATAATGTCGTGCACTACTTAACATCCTTATAACCATTAATTACTAACTTACACATCAGACTAAAACGCAGAGTTCGGCTCAAGGTTTAGTAAATGAAAAGACCAGTTAATTGGCAATCACACTGTCTACTATCATTAACTCGTACCCAGTGGAATTTTGAAAACAAAATCAAGATAAACTATAATAATTCAACATTTTATTTTTGAAAGACGTTTGAGAACATTAACTAAAAATTTGAGCTAGATTTCCCTTCGTACATACTACATTAAAAATGACATTCTAGCTGTGCCACATTCAAAGTTATGACGCAAAAACCAGAACACACATTCAGTAATAACAACCTACCTAAACATCTGTGCTATCTTTTAATTAGCACATACATATATTTCAACTACCAGAAAATGTACTCGCTGCTACCAAATGTACACATAAAAGAAAAGACTTCTGGAAGTAAATCACATTCAAACTTAGTTAAACATCAGATTTTTGTCACTGTCAGATTACTGGTTTTGTTTTTTTTTTAACCAAGATTGAAATGAGGGTTTCCAGGTATTTCAGTCCAACTACCAAACCCTTATGGACACTATTTATATTGTAAGGAGATCTCCCCATTCTACTAATTGTTGTCAAATATCGTCATTCAAAACTAAGAACTATTTTTAGCTTCTACGACACATAAATTTTCTTTCATTCATAGCACTTAACATGTCAAAAGCACAAGCCGAAATGCCCTTTTATTTTCAACAACAATTACCCACTAGATTCCAGTTTTGGAACCCACAAAGATATGCAGAGTATACACTAAGAAATTAAGTCTTAAACCTCATAACCGAATACATTTCTCATTTCAAATTTCTAATACCATACTGGTCATAACATAGCTACATGCATTATCCTTATAATTCCAACCAATAATTTCACAAAGAATGAAACAGAACATAAAAAAAATAAAATTGTATTGTACTGATAAAGAGGGTGAAAGATGCTATCCCTGACCTTTAATGAAACCAGAGAGCCGAAGTCCAACTCAAAGATAAAACCCTTGCACAAAACCACAAAGCCACTGGCGATACACTGAAAAAGCCAAGCATAGAAAAGCCCCTTCAAATGCCAACTAACCGAAAACCATGCCATAAGAGTAGCCAAGAATTGGCTCAAGAACCCGATTAACAACTTCATCATAATGATCGAGCTTCAAACAGAAAACATTGAGCTCAAAAGATGGCACTACCATACTGGTGCCAAAAAGAGGGAAAAACACAAAATTAAGTTCCTTACTAATCTGCAACCAACTTCTCACAGCTGGTCGTATACGTGCTAACATCTCAATTAATAGCATAAAAATATGCATGCCAATAGATACACGGCACTAAGCAATGAAAATTATTAAATTAAAACTTTGCTTGAACAAGCTGCAGAGCTTCAAAGTAGCTGTCTTACTATGCCACATAAGGCATTAATGAAGTTTAACTACAATAATTTAGAATTCCTTTTATAAGCAATAACAACATTACCTTAAATCACATTTATATGAATATATGTGTGAATTTATTTTCACACATATATATTTATATAAATAAATAATTATCTGTACCAGTAACTACAATTTAAAATCAATAACAATTCAATATCTCACTACATTTGTTTATATAAATATATAGTTTCCAACTATTCATATATAAACATATGACCTCATATTAAATATGTTTATATATGTCTAATTCCAAAATTACACACATATACACATATGTCTTAAATTTTCCTTAACAAACACCAATTCACACTGACGAAAATATCAGAAATAATGTACAGAAACCTACAAGAAAATATTCACAGAAAACATTCATAATCATTAACTATAACTAAAATTTATGCACATATTCCTTAGCACAAAATCCACTATAACACAGATATCAATATCGAAAGTTTGTATCATTATCGAGATCAAATTATGAATTCCAAAGTTTAGACAGTAACAAAATAGTAAACACTAATTAACTAAAATCCATAACAACATCAAACTAACTTATACAAGCAGTAGTACTGATGAAAGTATCTCACAAATCTAAACAAGCTGTCTGGAATAAAAACAAAACAGTATTCAAAATTTAAATCTCTCTTCTAATACTAGTTCAACTGCAACAACCTGAGCAAACTAAGAAAAATAGAAAGGAGTAGGGTCAGGCATGACAGTAAATGCCTATATAAAGAAGGCATATGAGCATTCATAAGTAAGTTCTCAAGTTGTAGAATCTCCTATTGGAGAAGAAGTGCTTAAGTTGTAGAAGCTCTCTCATTGAAAATTCTTAGATTTTAAGCTCTTGGATTGTAAACTTTGAGGATGTAAGATCTCTCATGTTGTAAGATCTCTCAAGTTGTAATTATTTTCAAGTATTAATGTATGCTTTGTAAATAATTTTGTCTTCTCTTTCTCTCCATGTTGTTATATTTTTTGCTATGAGTTTGTAAGGGTGGTGTGGCCCTTCATCAGTGGTATCAAAGTAGGAGTTCTTGACTGTGTAAATAAAGCACCAAACGTGAGGCAGTTTGCACCAGGACCTTAGATTGGGTGAAGTTTTCCTTAAGAGGATGGAGTATGGAGAAGAGAAAGAAGAAGATGACTTTTTTGATTTTATGGATTCTTAGAATTCGTAGACTTGAGAAAATTAGAGAGAGATATCAAGAAGAGACAAGATTTGCAATATTGGATTTGAAGAAGCAAGTGGTTGAATTAGAAGTAGAGCTGAAAAAAAGAAGAGTGATTCAAAGAGATGATGAAAACTCTTTGGATGTAGAAAAGAAAGAAGATATCATGGAGTATCATGAAAGTGGTACAAAAGAAGAGCAAGAACATGAAGATGAAAATATTCATGAACCTGCAATTGAAGAAGATGATTTATTAATGAAGATTGCAGCAATTGAGGAAGAGTGGAATGCCTTGGTTGGAGGTCAAAGTAGAGAAGCCATTACATGCCTTGTTGAAGACACACAGGAAGAAAACATAGATGAAGATATGAAAGAGGTAAATTTTTATGAATCATGGAATGCTAACTTTGAGATGGATTTGAAAGATAATGATGATGATTTATGTGAGGACCTTGCAAGTGATATTTGGTATACAAAAGAAGATTTTTATGGTATTATAGGGTTTATTACAGGTGCATTAGATCTTACAATATTGGTTGAGAATGATAGTTATAGTTGGATAAAGTTTATTGTAAAGGAGTATTATCAACAATGGATACTTGTTTCAGAAAGGTGTTGGAAAAGAAGAAAAAAAAATATATCAGCAACCGCTACTTTATTTTGTGAATCTATATCCAAAAAAATTTTCCTACCTTGGGTGTCTAATGTAGGAGCATCTTGCATCACAAAAATAAAAGGGGGTATGATAAAATATATATATATATATATATATATATATATATATATATATATGAGGAGAGAGGAAGTGACGAAAATAGAAGAAAAAAAAATGAGATAAAAAAGAAGAGAAAAAAAAAAGAGAAAGAAAAACAAAAATAAAAAACAAAAATAAGGAAAAATAAAAAAGAAAAATAAAAAATTTATTTCATTTACCAAGGTGCATAGATGAGAAAGATAAATAAAAAATAAATAAATCATTTCATTTATCGAGGTGTGTAGGTGGCATTTTAGAAATTTGTAGAATGTTCTTGCATTTAATATTTGTAGCTAAGTAGTTACACCTTTCTATTTTATTATTGGCCACAAAAGTAATGTAATTTTCTAATTGGCCCACATGGTGGTGCTAAATATTAATTGGGTGGGTATTTAATATTTCTATCAAGGTAGTTGAATCTATCTAATATCCCACATTGGTTGTGTTATAATATCTTGGGTGGTAAATGCCTATATAAAGAAGGCATAGGAGCATTCATAAGCAAGTTCTCAAGTTGTAAAATCTCCTATTGGAGAAGAAGTGCTTAAGTTGTAGAAGCTCTCTCATTGCAAACTCTTGGATTGTAAGCTCTTGGATTGTAAGCTTTGAGGATGTAAGATCTCTCATGTTGTAAGATCTCTCAAGTTGTAATTATTTTCAAGTATTAATGTACGCTTTGTAAAGAATTTTGTCTTCTCTTTGTCTCCATGTTGTTATATTTTTTGCTATGAGTTGGTAAGGGTGGTGTGGCCCTTCATCACCTTTCCTTGGTGACACCATAGGACACCAAAGTATTCCTATCATCACTCCTTTTTCATTCACTATATGCTACAAATTAGAATTCTTAGACTCCTTGGTAACCACTATAATTTTTATCACCATTAATGAATTCTTATGCTTCATACTTGAATCCTTAGATCCACTCTTCACCTACCCTTGCAAAGTAAAATATTTCTTTGCACCAAAACATACAATTCTTTCCCTTTCAATATCATCACTCAGTAAAGGAGTAAGGTGGAATTTCATACCATCCTTATGCATAACATAAACATTTGTCAAACAAAAATGTACTATATTCCTAGAGGCTTTTTGTGGCATTCCAAGAATAATATGACAACATGTCATAGGAATTATATCACACACAACCATATATCCTTATATGCTCCTATTGTAAAATCCACAATATCTTTCTTCCTAAGAAAATGGTTTTTCTCATCACTTACCCATGTTTCCTTATATGGTTTAGGAATGGGTAACCTTTTCAAATTAAACTTATTGACCATCTCATAAGATAATAGATTATCAAAAGAACCCGAGTCAATGATCATCCTACAAATATTACCATGACTCTCACAATTAGGTCTAAAAATTTATACCTTAGTTTCCTTTTGATACTGCATCATCAAGAAGTGTCCTTCCAAGATTGAATCTGCTACATGTGTTATCTTTTCTTCCTCCTTTTCCTCTGCTTCATCTTTTGTCAAGGTGACTCTTCTTTCCACCTTTTTGAAATCTACACCTTTCTTAGGATATTTGTAGGATTTATGTGCTACTTCTCGACATGTAAAACATGTACCAATGAATACACCATTTCCTCTACTATATCTATTGCCTCATCTTTGTCTTACATCACTAACTATCTCCTTGGCTTTATCATTAATATTTTTCACTTGTCCTTCATTGGACCTGCAATCTCTACCTCTAATTGCTTGACATCTTCCATTCCCTTTCCTATCGTGTTTCCTTCTCAACTTTTCTTCAGCCTCCATGGCTAATTTGAGACACTCCTCCAAGGTTCTAGGAGTAGTCATGCTTATTTCATCATGAATGTTGTACCTTAACCCTCCAAGGTACCGTGAAACCTTCTCTTCCACATCCTCATCATGTGCTACTCTTATATCCAATTTATGAAACTCTTCAGTATACTTTGGGACATCCATGTCCTTTTGTTTCATTCCTTGCATCCTCTTATACAACTAGACCTTGTAGTCTTCAGGAAGGAACTTATCCTTCATCCTCTCCATCATTCTTGGCCATGAAGTAATCTTTGACCAACCCTTCTTCATCCTATCATCCTGCAAGTTATCCCACCATAATAGTGTATGTCCTTTCAATCTAGACTTTCCAATATTGACTTTCATCCTATCTTCAACATCATCACAATCAAAGCAATTTTCAAGAACATTGAACCAATCCAACAAAAATTCATCATCCATCATTCCATCATACATTGGAAGTTCAAATTTTACCTTTGAGTCTCCAAGTTTAATAGCCTTCAAGATTGTTTCCAATATTGCATCCTTGGGATCAACTAGTTCCTCTTTTACTATTGCAAGTTCTTCATCATCTTCATAGTCTTCTCCATTTCCTTGTTTTCCCACAAGGTTAGGTAACCTTTCAAATTCTTCTCTTATCCTTCTATTATCTAAAATTTGTTCTCTTAGCAACTTAGAAAATTCTACATTTGTGACCCTCTAAGGGATCCCAACCTCCTCTCCTTTTGACATCTTTGAACTAGTATAGATCAGTTTTGGAACACTCAAGGAGGAATGAACACTCCAAGGCCTCAACAAATGATCAAATACACCAAACACCAGGGAAAAAGAGTTTCTCAACTCCTTCACCTAGGATTCTCCTAGGCTCTGATACCAACTAATGTAGAGTGGTGAATAGTGTGGTGGATGAGGTATCTGCAAATGGTTAAGGTTTGAGAGGTTTAGGCACTCACTAGCCCTCTAGCCTCCAAGACCCCCAAATAGAAAAGACTTCACAAACTCCTTAAACACCTTCCCAATACCCAAGGTGGATGTATTAGGTCTAAAAAAGATGGATTGAAAAGGTTTTAATCATTTTTGGGTTCTCAACCAACACCCAACACCCAAATCCTTAAGATTTTCTACTAGGCCTAATTCATTTCCTAGTAGGTCTCCAATGACATTAAAGTGACAATAACTTGCAAACTTTTCAAAGAACTCAAAAACCTCTTTACAGTTTATGATACCCTTTTCACCATACTAAAACATATCAAAATCTTAATATAGGTTGTTTTGGACCAACAGAACTATCCTCAGACTATGCCCCTATTCTAAGCATAAAATAGGGTCATTTTACAAAGAAAGTATAAGTTTTTTTCACTCTGAACCTTCAAGACTTTAAAAAATCTCTATAATTGACTCAAACTCAATGAAAATCAAATTAATTTGGTCCTTAGACCCCTGCGAGTATGAAACCCCCAATTTGGTCTCTCACAAGCCCTGAAGGCTAGAGCTTTCTCAATGTAGGCCTTCCAAGAACTTATAGGCTTATATAATGGTGGATTCACCATTCATACACCATATCAATACAATCCATGTCATAAAATATGCTACTCCTTCAACTAGAATAATGGTTGTTTCTCCCAACCAAGAAATTCCTTCAAAGTTCACTTCACAAACTCGGTGATCACCCTATCAAATAAAATCTTATGTAATGTATCATGTTAGAACTCTATTATACATGTCAAAAAAAAATTATTCCATGAGAATTAGTAAACACATTCATGGAATGATTCTTTTACAATAAGGTTTTGTCAAACTGTTATGGAGAAAATAGTGACAAAACATAATTAGTCAAGATTTATGGATTTAATTGAATAAAAAAGACTCCAAATCATTCAAAAATGTCTAAAACAATCAATTCATATTTTATCAAAGCATTAAAAAAACTAGTGGAGTGTTTTAAAGATCAAAACATGCAAGGAAGATCATGAAATTCTGAATTTTATTGCAATTTTGAGTAATTAGTCTGTACAACCTTCACCGGTCCGTACCATGCTATCTTCCAAGCATTCAAGGTTGTTTATAAGTTTGTTATCAACTTCCATAATAGAACCCAAATGGTTAGAAGTGTTTACAAATAGTTTTAAGCCCTTAAACACATTTTCCCTCATAATCTATCCTAGCCATTAGAATTCAAATTTTTGAATTTCTAACTTATAAACTATAACATTTTATTATCAAAAACCTATCAAAATTTATTCCTTATTGATCCTAGCACCTAATTGACCCTTCTAATCAACTTAAATCCCTATTTGGAACTATTGGTGATCCTTACATTCATTTTGGTCATATGTCTTTTATCAGGATTTCGTGGACTTAACACATTTATATCAAGTTATTTATTACAAATTACCATTATAGGCTTCAATATCTCCCAATTAACATTCAAGGATGCCTTTGATCCTCTGACTCCATTTGGTTTCAAGATGACCCTAGGTGTTTGCACAGGTGCTCCCACACCACAATTCTTTGAGTAGCATTACCTTCAATTCCACCCGCTCCCTCTCGTATGGATTACTCTATTTTACATTTTTCCTCCTCAACTCCTAACTCAATAAGAATTATATGGAGCTCAACCAATTCCATCTTGAGCTCTTCATTTCTTATCTTTTTATAAAATTCTCACTTTTTCACAACATTATCCTTTTCCTTTTCCATATAGGAAATTCACTCTCTGAGCATCAAAACCTCCTTTTTTAGGGTCACATTTTCTTTGTTAAGCTAATCCTCTTGATTCTTGTGCTCTTTGTTCTCTTCCATCTCTTTTCCAATTGCAACCACAACTATATTAAGAGTCAAGAAGGAAACAAACCTAGCTCCCTCATCTGAATCCTTCTCTTTTGTTCATCCATCCCACCAATGGACATGACATCTTGGCACCATCTTCACTCAATACTTCACCATAGCTCTGATACCAATTGTAATTTAAAATGAACAAAGAAACAAAATTGAAAATAGAAAAATAAGAACAAAATAAGAGACACAATTTTATAGTGGCTCAGAAATTGCCTACATCCACTCTCAAGTAGATAATCACTCTATTATTAATCACTAATACAATACAATACAGTGCATGACTTCACACATTCATTTATACATTTGTATACATCCTTCAAGCAAAAATTCATGAGAAGCCCAACACATGGTGGCTGCAAAATCACTGAAGAAGGGATTTGGTTGTTAGCATAGGAAATAACCTGTGAGTTAGCAGATCCATTATTAAAATCCTTGTCGGCTAATGGATATCAAAATCACTGAAGAAAGCGGTTTGAAAAAGGATTCGACTGATGTTAAAATGAGAGCGAACTTATGAAGTAAAAGTGATCTCCCCTTTGAAGAGTTGACAATGTTACGTTGATGAAACAATCATGAAAGTGAAGGCGGACTAAGTAGGTGCCCATCCATGCTTCAATGGCGACTGCAGTAGCAATCGCAACTTGAACTATCGATGTTAAATTTAGACACGTACTACCATAAAAGGTCGGAGAGAGTTGGCCGTTAACACCATTCAATTGTAATAAAATAAACACAATAAATGCAATCAGACTAGGTGCCCTCGTCGTTGCTTTTTCTAATTTCAATAAGCACACCCTACAAATTGAATTTCTCAGTTGAGAATGAAGAGCTCTAAAGCTCTTGGTTCTCTTATAGTTGGTGAGGAGGATGATAATTAATTTTCTAGAGCTCCTCATTAAAAATGATTGAGATTAACCTGTCAGCTTTATCTTCCACTCCTTCGGTCTTATTTCAGAGAGCATGTTGAAAAGTCCACATGGACTGGCCCACACATTTCTGTCACCTCCTACAAAATGTGTTGGACTACAGAAAAATGTTAATATATCAGACAAAGTTGTAGCAATCAAAATAAAGATCTTGATGATCACGAATATTATTTTTCTGATGACTGTAACTTGGCCCTTCAAAACTTCATAAAAATGTAAAGTTGTTTTTATTTGTTTCTTGAGTAGGTTTTGTAATGGAGTGCTGAGCTAACATCTAAAATGTCTTTTCATTTGAAGTAATGTCCAGTTTGTTGTGTATTCCCATTTCTCTTTGTCTCTTTCTTTTATTTTATTTTTCTAAATGTGCATGTTGTGTCTTAATAGTAACAAATATTTTGTATGTCATGGAAGTTGTGGATGATGAAAACTAATAATCAAAATAGAGAATTCGATAAACATGACTTTTATTTTCTGATGGGTGTAAGCTAACTGTTCAATTCTGTAGAAAAAATAGAAAGTTGTCTTTGTTTATTTGTTGGGTACGTTTTGCAATAGAGTGTTGAGCATATTTCAAAAATGTCTTTTCATAAAAAAAGCTCTCTCTCTCTCTCTCTCTCTCTCTCTCTCTCTCTCTCTCTCTCACACACACACACACACACACACACACAAATATATGCATGTTGCATCCTACGAGTAACGAATGACCCGCATATAATTGAAGTTGTGGATAGGAAAATAGGTTTGGTCTCTCTCAAATATGCGCTTTGCATCCTACTAGTAATTAATGGCCCGCATATCATTGAATTTGTGGATGGGAAAAGAGGTTTGGTCATTTTGATCCATATAATCATCTAGTGGAAATTCACAAACTATCATGACTACAACATGGATAAAGTTACATAAATCTATCCTTCACAAATATATTACATTTTATTTTATTCATTGTAAAAATATGCATTTTAATTTAAAATAGTAAAACAGTCATATCTTACATTTAAAAGTTGTGTTTGCAATCTCCCTCACTTTCATATTGAAGATTTTATCAATTCTTTTTTGTTTGCACATTCAAAATATCATGATTTGTTTTTTTATAAATGTTGTATTTATTGAAGCCAAATACACAATATATTACAAAATTAATATTTTTCAATCAATAAATAATATATAATATAGCTTTATCATGATACAAATATATTACATACAATCTATTTAACTAGAACACAAATTTTAAATATCTGTACCAAAAAAAGTTTTGCGATTAAAATTATTTTATTTATATTTTGAAGTATTATAATTGTTGTATATAAAAACATAAATTTTGATTTACTTCACTTTTTTACAACTATTTATTTATTTC